>OZ019949.1:1966913-2192815 GCA_963970385.1 Theonella swinhoei | reverse complement strand
TGACCAGTACATGTATGTGTGTGGTATTGTGGTGCCCCGTACAGGACCAGTATGTGTGTGGTATTGTGGTGCCCCGTACAGGACCAGTATGTGTGTGGTATTGTGGTGCCCCATACAGGGCCAGTATGTGTGTGGTATTGTGGTGCTCCATACAGGACCAGTATGTGTGTGGTATTGTGGTGCCCCATACAGGACCAGTATGTGTGTGGTATTGTGGTGCTCCATACAGGACCAGTATGTGTGTGGTATTGTGGTGCCCCATACAAGACCAGTATGTGTGTGGTATTGTGGTGCCCCATACAGGACCAGTATGTGTGTGGTATCGTGGTGCCCCATACAGGACCAGCATTCGTTCATCCATGATGCCATGATCGAGGCTGTCATCTGTGGTGACACTCAAATTGAGCCTGATGATCTGAGGGCCAAACTCAACAAGATGCAGAACAAGAATCAGTCAGGCAAGACAGAGCTGGAACTCCAGTTTACTGTTAGTCCACTTATCACTACTACCTCTTACACTACCTTCATATCTTGCAATGTATGTTAGATCCTGGACCAACTGAGCCGTAACCTCGGTCATGCCAAATGTGCTGCAGCTCGAAAATATCCTCCAAAGAATCGCTCTATGGGCTTTCTACCAGGTGAGACCACTCTCAAAATACATAAATGGCCATTTTAATGTGTTGTGTAGTTGATAAGCGGCAACTTTTGATGAAAGGAGGGACATCTGACTACATCAATGCCAGTGCTATTAATGTAAGTACACATTGAGAGTGTGTGAAATTGTGACGATGGTACTTGATACCTTCATTGCAGGGCTACAAGCAGCAGTGGGCCTTCATCATAGCCCAGAGTCCAATGCAATCCACTGCCAAAGATTTCTGGAAGATGGTCCATGACAGGAAGTGTGGAGTGATTGTTATGTTGTGTCAACTGATGGAGGCTGGCAAGGCAGGGAGACTAGCTGTGTTGGTGTGTGGAGATATGATTGTGTCTCTCTCTACAGGAGGTGTGCTATCAGTACTGGCCCAGCTGTGGCACACAGATCTATGGAGTGTTCATAGTGGAGATACTGGGGGAGGAGAAGTTCGAAGGATTCTCTCTGAGGTCTTTTGGAGTATTGAATGCCATGGTAAGTCCCTCTCATCCAGTTATAGTCAGACAATGTCTACCTTCCTAGAGTGGTGAGGGTCATAAGGTGAACCTGTTCCACATCACTAACTGGGCCCCTGATGGCAGCTGTACCAACCTCAAGACAGTGATTGATGTGAATGACAAGGTAGGAAAGGTACAGAGGAGGACTAGGAACAAGTCTATTTTAGTTCACTGCAGGTATGTCACACTCTGTACCAGTTTTGCTGTGTGTCTGGTTGATTATATTCACTGTGTGTGTTTCCTGCAGTGACACTGTTAGTCGGTCTGGCATGTTCTGTGCCATAGCCACCACCATTGAGAGGTGTAAGGCAGAGGGAGTGGTGGATGTGTTCCAGGTGGTGAAGGCTCTCAGGGTACAGAAACCAGGAGCTGTACGTACTGTGGTGAGTGGCTATACTGACTATCAAAGCTATGATGTAATCTGTATACACACACACAGCTGCAGTACCAGACTATCTTTGAGGCCATTCTGATATACCTTGATTCTCTTGCTCTCTACGCCAACTTTAAATGATCCTTGATTGGATGTTAGCTTCTGTATACCTGTTACATGATAATGACTATTTCAGAGTTCATGGTATTGTGTGTCTGAATAAACCAAAATTCCATTGAACTGTGAAATGTGGTCCTTATTACCAATGTACAGCTGTCTCTGTAATTATTAACCCTCGGCATGCATGCGCAGTGAGAGTTACCGGCATATTCAGCAAACAAAATGGCTAGTGAGTATGTTTCTGTCTCTAAAATTCATTCGGATCACCATCTTAATGTTTCTGACCATCTTCCTATAACCACGTCACTACATTAATCTCGCAATCAAAATCCGAGAATCTAAAACCAGAAATCAATTGGGAAAAAGCAATCACTACAGAATATGTTCTGGCCTACACAACGGAGCTAGAAAAGGTAATTGCTCCCCTGCTAAACGTCAATTGTGTGAAGACCCCTCCCACCTGGATGATGAGATAAAATACGTTGCCTCAGAAATGGACGGTTGGCATATGCCATCCTTCCTAAACGTTGCAATTCTGGCAAACAAACAAGCCGAGCTGCTGAAAGTAGACAGGCCTGGAGCTGCTGCAAAAATGCAGGCAGACCAGTTACTGGAGAGTTGCATGAGGCCAAAACAGAAGCCAATAAGAAAGCGAGAAAGAGAATTAAAAGCCAGGAAAGGTAGAATTTGTTCTATATGTACTGATGATCAATTCAGATACAAAGCCAGAAGCCAGTTCAGGAGACAGATCAGGGGTAAGACACCATCTGGAATAAAGCTGTTGGTCAACAACAAAATGATTTGTTCTGATGATGAAATCTTGCATTGTTTGCATGGGCATCTCATTTCAAGAAGCTGAGTATATCCATGGTACCTGAGTCTCAAAGTCTACAAGAGCTTGAGTCAAACGCCTCTCTTCTTCACACCGAATCACACACAAATGAGGACTTTGTGTTCTATGTACAGATAAATGCTGAAGAAATGGAAGTTGTGTTAAAAACTTAAGGATGGCAAGAGGAAAGTCCTGTGGCTCAGATCACATCAAGGCAGAGTATCTCATTTATGGGGGATATGCCAGCATCATACGTGTCAACCGTCCCGTATTTCGCGGGACAGTCGGTACTTTTCCCGCTGTCCCGCTTTCACCTACCTTTATCCCGCTTTGCAGATTCTCAGGCAGACTGGCCTCAAATAGCTTAGCTAGGGTGCAGCTAGCTCAAGTGAAGCCCACTGCACTGCATGCGCTTGAGCGACGAGCGTTTATGTTGCAGCACAAAAGTCTAGTCAGTCAAGTCGAGTCTTAATGTATTTCTACATTTTGGAACAGAACTGTGTGTGCAAGCCTTTGTAGTTTACATAACCTCGCTATTTCTGAGTTAAGTTTTTACCCTGAATACACTAGATCTATCAGGATACATTACGAGATGACAATGAAGAAACACATAAAGGATAATGAAACCACAAAGTTTTAAAAATATTACGGAGATATGACCCTATACGAATTTTTAGACGGTTTGTTGAGTCTCCGAGCGACATTCGAGTACAGTGCGAGCATGCGCGCGTGCGTTAGCGTTCTGCTCCAAGCGCGCGCGCCTTTTGTACTACGTAGCTTGGCTTGAGTGGTTCCTAATTTTGGACACTATACAAACGGCCGTAAGCCATTCTTGGAAAGAAATGGCTGAGTCCGAGGCTATATGCCTTTGTCCGATTATGGCTGTGTCCGATATTTGATTTCCGTCGCTTATACGTAGCTCCCGGACTGCATGCGCAGTAGATTTGACTGTAATATTTTATGTACAGAGTCACCATAGACCGAAGTACCACTCGTAAGTATTGCTCAAAGGCGTCTGAATGTATATGGCGTCCGATCTTCAATTACTTCCTCTAGCTTCTGTACAAGATGGTGGTCCACCTGTTCAGGGGAAGGTCCACTCATCCTAGAATAGGTTGACCCCCTAGGTCCACCAGTCCTAGGAAGGGTGGACGGGGTCCACCAGTCCTAGGACAGGTGGACCAGGGGTCCAGCACTGCTAGGACTGGTGGACTGGGGGGTCAATGGTAAGAGGGTGTTCACCTATCCTGAAACAACACGGCAATGAGAGATATGCTAAATTCACCGTTCGAAGACCGCAAATTTCGGATGAAACTACCAATATTCGGACTTATCGCCCTGAGCACAGTATACTTGGCAATGAAGAATTCAAAGTGTACTCAAGAAGAGGTAGTAAGCGATCGATTTTCGGGCGGATCTAATTTCGGACGCTTATTTCAACGTCACTAAAGGACTAGAGAGTGTGCCATCAATGGATAAACCTATATCACAAACTATTCTAGAAAAATGATCGCTTTTATCCGAGTTCTACCGCCGGAATGAAAAGGCGCTAAATTCACCGTCCGAAGACCACAGTTTTCGGGTGAAACTACCAATATTCGGACCTTTCGGCCTGGGCACAGATTAGTTGGCGAAGGTGCTGCGCATAGCCAGCAACAAGGAGGACTAGTGCCGGTTTCGAGTGTGGAGTTGTGATGGTACGCTAGAGGATGTCGTGATACGCTAGTGGGAGACGTGATTCCTGAAGGTCGATTTTTCACGTTGTCTACCCTATCGTAGGCCAGTCGGTGTGCGCATGCGTGATATGTGAATTTGGAATAGGACAACCAACCTGAAGACCTCAGTATCATGGCATGTCTACAGCGTCAGAGGCAAAGACGGCATGTCAAAAGTGGGGAGGCTCGGTGTTCATGAAGTGGGTAGCACGTGTTGAAGTGGTACAAGAGTTTAAGTATCTAGGTGTGGTTTTATCAGCTAATGGGTTCCTAAAGCAAGCAGTGTATACTCTTGCTGATCAAGCAAAAAAGTCTCTGTTTTTTGTTAGAATGCTAGAGTCGTTTCCTCCACTTTCCTCCTGTGCCACCTTTTTGACTCTCTTGTTCTACCAATCGTGGAGTACGGTTGTGAACTGTGGGGATTTTATCAGGCTGACGAACTTGAACAGTTACACAGGCAATTTTGCTAGTTTGTGCTACATGTGCCTCCTTCAGCCACCACATTAGCAGTTTATGGTGAACTTGGAAGACAACCGTTGGAAGTATGACGAAAGCTTCTCATGATTAAGTTCTGGATGAGAGTTGTTTTGAGCACTTCCATTTCTCCACTGCTAAGAGAGTGCTACAGTTTGCTATGCAGACATTTATCTAAGTGGGTAAGATACATCAAGAAGATTTTAAATCACTGTGGTCTCTCCTATGTGTGGGATGACATTCATTTACTAGACCCCTCATCTATATTCTCCCTGATATCAAGAATTGACTTTCTGATCAGTTTTCACAGAAATGGTGTAGTTCCCTTACTGAAACAACTGGGAAGCTACGAACCTATAAACTGTTTAAGTCCAATCTACAGATTGAAAGGTATCTTACTCTTCCATATGACCTTAGAATTCCCCTAACTCATCTTCGAATTAGTTGTCACCAACTATCTATCAAAACTGGCCTCAAAAGATTCCATTAGAGGCGAGGCTATGCCCCTTCTGTAAAGATCGGCAAATAGTGGAAGATGAGAAACATTTTTTATTGGACTGCACCTTTTATAAGGACTTGAATGAGTTTAAAGATTTCATTTCTTTTTGTCAAAGGAAGTTTCCTCTTTTCAGCCATATGACTGGTGACACTATATTTAGTCTCATAATGTCATCGGCAGATATTCAGTTTCTTTCAGTCACTGCTACATTTATTAAGAAAGCTTTCAAATTAAGGTCTCAGTCTCTTTTCTGATCTATAGTTTCAGCCTCTCTCTCTCTCTCTGTTCTTGTTGTGTTTGGTTTGTTGTTTGACTAATGGGCCTCTTGGCCTTTCATGTCAATAAAATTATTATTATTATTATTATTATTATTATTATTATTATTATTATTAACATTATTATTATCTTAATTAACACACATTCGTCCTGAATACATCCTGCATAGTCTATTAGGTATCATATACATTTGAGCCATTGACACCCTGCAATTTGCGGGGGCTCACCCCCCCCCCCCTGTTCAAAAAGTGGGGGGGCTCAAGCCCCCTCTGCCCCATAGGTTCTTTGCCTCTGAGCGTTTTTTGTAATCTTGCACAATCTCGTGCGTAGAGCGTCATACTCTGATGTTTCATAGTGCGCATGTGCAAATTTCAATGGAAAATGAGCGCATGCGCGTGTCGCTTTACGCTTTCCAGATTGCAAGATTACAAATGGCAGTCCAGACAGACCAATTTCTTGACGCCCATCCTGGCCTCAGGCCGTATGTCTTGTCCAATCTTCAGCTAACAGGTACTGTAATAGGAGGCGGGGCCTACGGCAGCGTCGAGGAGGTGACAGTACCGCTCTGTGGAGCTGCCAAGAGAGTCCACGACCTTTTGGTGAACAGTCCCAAAATCTCGACTCATTTCGCGGAAGAACTGCAACTGATGAGCACCCTCCACCATCCCAATATCGTCCAGTTTCTAGGAGTCTACTTCTTCCCCGGCTCGCGGTTGCCCGCTCTCGTCATGGAGCGGCTGCTCACTAGCCTTCACGATTTACTGGACCCTGAAATAGACGACGCCCAGCCTCCTCCCGACGAGCCTACACCGCTATCTTTCTTCAAGCTAGGCCTGAAGTGTTCTGTACTGCACAACGTGGCCAGCGGCCTGGCCTACCTCCATGGGCGAACACCGCCCATCATCCATCGCGATTTGTCTGCCAAAAACGTGTTGTTGACGTCCCATCTGGTAGCCAAGCTAGCTGACCTGGGTGTGGCTCGTATCGTCCCTGACATGAGAGTTGCAGCCACCATGACCAAGGCACCTGGTGCCTCCGTCTACATGCCTCCAGAGGCCATTGCACCTTCTGCCTCTAATGCTGAAAAGTCCAAATATGATGCCAGTATTGATGTGTTCTCACTTGGAGTTGTCACCATTTTCACAGTGGGGGGAACCTTCCCCTGTGATCCTCTTGTACCAAACTACACAAATATGGAGACTGGGTTGCTAATAGCTCGTACTGAACTGCAACGACGAAGTGAGTACATGGAAAATGTCAACACCCAGCTCTATGCCTGTGGCCAGCTCCGTGAGGACCATCCACTCATTCGACTGATCCAGCAATGTCTACATAATGTCCCTGCCAAGAGACCAAATATTGGTGAGGTACTGGGTCTGTTGGAAGAGGCCAGAGCTGGTATTGAAGATGAGGACAGTGAGAGGAACAGAGTGGAACTGGTACGGGCTCTTCAGAACCAGCCTAGGAACCAGGTAAGGGACTAGGTGTACTGCAGATTCCTTTCTCCTCCCTGCACCATTACTGCCATCACTTTCTTGTATCTTGTTAGAATCTGGTACAACTGATTGATGGCCTGGTGACAGAGAATGCCGAGTTACAGCAACAGCTGACAAGGAAGGAAGCTGAGCTGACTAGGGCAGGGGAGACAATTAGGAGAGAGCAGCAGCAGGTTCAGGAGATGCGACAACAGGTGAGTAACTGTGTAGGTACATGTAGTGTGTGTTGTGACTGGAGATCCTCCAGGTGACTGAGAAAGATGAGTTACAGCAACAGCTGACAAGGAAGGAAGCTGAGCTGATTAGGGCAGAGGAGACCATTAAGAGAGAGCAGCAGCAGATTCAGGAGATGCAACAACAGGTGAATAACTCTGTAGTTACATGTAGTGTGTGTTGTGACTGGAGGTCCTCCTGACTGCAGGTGACTGAGAAAGATGAGTTAGTGCAGGCCAAGGACAAGGCGCTAGCTCAGGCACAGCAGCAACTGAGACAACTGAGACAACAGGTAATCTTTATAACTTAGTCTTATGTGAGACAAGAGCTGACTCTGACCATTGGTACATTGACTATGTCACTGTGTGTAGGAGCAGTCCAGCAGGAGGGAGATTGATGGTCTGAAGAGACAGCTGCAATCCAGTAAGGCTCTAGTGGCTGAGTTCCAGAAGACTTTCCAGAAGATAGACTCTGAATTGAAGATTCTGAGGCCAAAAGTCAGTATTCCTAGTCGTGAGAAGTAACTGGTTTCCAGTGTATGAATAATGCTAGGTGATAGGTACCCCTCAGCCAAAGGTTGTGGAGGATGTCTCCCTCGCCAGGCTCTTTGCTGAGCTCAAACACCGTGGAGTCTATCAGCCAGTGGCTAAGACACCTGTCAATGCAATCTATGTAGATGTGAGTACCCAGCCTCTAGTGTGGGAATATATTTCATGTACATACACCTTCCCTCTCTACCTAGGGATACACTACACCAAAGAAGTTCATTGCCACTCAAGGTACATACATCTTATCCTACATGTGTGAGTTAAAAATCATTTGGTTTGCCATTGCTCAGGTCCACTGCCAAAGACTGTGGTGGATTTCTGGAGGTTAGTGTGGCAGGAGAGAGCCCCCACCATCGTGATGATCACCAGCGGGACTAAGATCATGTGCCACCAGTACTGGCCTGACACTGGGACCCAGTACTATGGCCCTTTCCAAGTCACCATCACTGACCAGCAGACACTGGTAGACTACATCACACGTAGCTTGCAAGTACAGGTGTGGTGGTATTGATGTACACTAGTAGGTAGACATGTAGTATATTCCCCCACCCCGGCCCACAGCTGACAGGCAGCACTGAATGTGCTCTGAAGGTGACTCAGTTCCACTTCATATCCTGGCCTGACCTCGGAGTACCAGACTATTCCGCACCTGTCCTGGCCTTCCACAGGAGGGTTGTGAAGGAGCACAAGTCTGGACCAATTGTAGTCCACTGCAGGTTACACACACATGCATGCACGCAAACATGCACATACATTCTCTCTTCCTCTCCCTCTCCCTCTCCCTCTCCCTCTCCCTCTCCCTCTCCCTCTCCCTCTCCCTCTCCCTCTCCCTCTTCCTCTCCCTCTCCCTCTCTCCCTCTCCCTCTCCCTCTCCCTCTCTCTCTCTCTCAGTGCTGGAATAGGTCGTACAGGTTTATTCATCACCATAGACCGTGTTCTTGAGCAAGTTAAGAAAGAGAATGTAGTGCATATTCCTGGAGTCCTCAATAGGATCAGGCAACAGAGGATAATGGTGCAAACTGTGGTATGTGTACAATACAGTGATCACTGGTGAGGACACTGAGTTTTGTACCTTGTGAAGTACATATGGTACACAAGCTGTATATTTTGCTAGTACAGTACCCTCCATTGACATATACACATACTAATGCTTTCGGCCAACATGTACTGTATACAAACAGGTAGTAAACGCTCAATTGGCCCTATAACCGTACCATTGAAAGGAAAAGACACATTTTTTCAGGACCAGTATGTGTGTGGTATTGTGGTGCCCTATACAGGACCAGTATGTGTGTGGTATTGTGGTGCCCCATACAGGACCAGTATGTATGTGGTATTGTGGTGCCCTATACAGGACCAGTATGTGTGTGGTATTGTGGTGCCCTATACAGGACCAGTATGTGTGTGGTATTGTGGTGCCCCATACAGGACCAGTATGTATGTGGTATTGTGGTGCCCCATACAGGACCAGTATGTGTGTGGTATTGTGGTGCCCCATACAGGACCAGTATGTGTGTGGTATTGTGGTGCTCCATACAGGACCAGTATGTGTGTGGTATTGTGGTACCCCATACAGGACCAGTATGTGTGTGGTATTGTGGTGCCCCATACAGGACCAGTATGTGTGTGGTATTGTGGTACCCCATACAGGACCAGTATGTGTGTGGTATTGTGGTACCCCATACAGGACCAGTATATGTTCATCCATGACGCCATCATCGAGGCCTTCACCTGTGGTGACACTCAAATTGAGTCAGGTGATCTGAGGTCCAAATTCAACAAGATGCAGAACAAGAATCAGTCAGGCAAGACAGAGCTGGAACTCCAGTTTACTGTTAGTCCACTTATCACTACCACTTCTTACACTACCTTCATATCTTGCAATGTATGTTAGGTCCTGGACCAACTGAGCCCTAACCCCAGTCATGCCAATTGTGCTGCAGCTCGAAAATATCCTCCAAAGAATCGCTCCATGGAGTTTCTACCAGGTGAGACCACTCTCAAAATATAAATAAATAACCATTTTAATATGTTGTGTAGTTGACAAGTGGCGAGTTGTGCTGAAAGAAGAGACACCTGACTACATCAATGCCAGTGCTATTAATGTAAGTAACACATTGAGAGTGTGTGGAATTGTGACAATGGTACTTGATACCTCCATTGCAGGGCTACAAGCAGCAGTGGGCCTTCATCATAGCCCAGAGTCCCATGCAATCCACTGCCAGAGATTTCTGGAAGATGGTCAATGACAGGAAGTGTGGAGTCATTGTCATGTTGTGTCAACTGGTGGAGGCTGGCAAGGTGGGGAGACTAGCTGTGTTGGTGTGGGCAGATATGATTGTGTGTCTCTCTCTACAGGAGGTGTGCTACCAGTACTGGCCCAGCTGTGGCACACAGACCTATGGAGAGTTTATAGTGCAAAAACTGGGAGAGGAGAAGCCCGAAGGATTCTCTTTGAGGTGTTTTAAAGTATTGAATGCCATGGTAAGTCCCTCTTATTTAGCCATAATCAGACTACATCTACCCTACTAGAGTAATGAGACTCATAAGGTGAGCCTGTTCCACATCACTAACTGGACCCCTGATGGCAGCTGTGACATCGAGATATTGATTCGCGTGATTGAGGAGGTTGGAAAGGTGCAGAGGAGGACTGGGAACTATCCTATTGTAGTTCACTGCAGGTATGCCACACTCTGTACCAGTTGTGCTATGTGTGTGGTGGAGAACATTCACTGTGTGTGTTTCCTGCAGTGACACTGTGAGTCAGTCTGGCATGTTCTGTGCCATAGCCACCACCATTGAGAGGTGTAAGACAGAGGGAGTGGTGGATGTGTTCCAGGTGGTGAAGGCTCTCAGGGTACAGAAACCAGGAGCTGTACGTACTGTGGTGAGTGGCTATACTGACTATCAAAACTATGATGCAATCTGTCTATATATACACACAGCTGCAGTACCAGACTATCTTTGAGGCTATTCTGATGTACCTTGATTGTCTTGCTCTCTACGCAAACTTTAAATGATCCTTGACTGATGTTAATTTTCTCTTAGCTTTTGTACACCTATACCTGATACACGATAATAACTATATAGTTGGTTTACTAACAGCTTTTTTGTAAGATGCTATACATACATGTGTGTGTGCTTTTATTTCTGTGTGACGGTTGCTACAGTACTTGCAAAATGAGAGCAAAACTATGCGTATAGTGCCAGTATATGGCATGCTGTTTGTACAAAATCTTGTGATGAGTCGATTGTACCAAAGTCTAGTGACACAAGGCTAGAAGGCTTTCAACCCCCAGTGTATGTTTTAGAGTCATTGTCAGTTTCTGCATTGTACAGAGGCAGAGCACCTGGGGGGGGGGGGGGGGGGGGGCTTGGGCCCCTACCTAAACCACCCAATGTAGCTGGTATAGTCCAGTCAGTGAGAGACTATCACTGAGGAGAGAGGTGTGAGATAGCCTTGTCATTGGTCATGTCCGGTCCTATTAAAGTGTTTCTATCTACACCTCCAGCTCCTTTTGCTCCTATTCTGTGAGTGTATTGGCAGTGGACTGCATTGACCGCAATGGAGACATAACAGGCTACCCATTGTGGTATGGGGTATACAGGGGAGTGACGAGGGAGGTGAGATGGCTGCTGGTGGAGGAATGTACACCGTCTCTGGACTATCTGGAGCTACTGCATGTGTGTGCAGTTGCAAACTAAATTTTCTGCTCTGCACTTTGGCACTTTAATTTCATCCTTCAACATAATGCTTTTTTACAAAGCAATTGCATGTCATAAGTCTTCATAAAAATCAGAAAATGTACAGTGACCATAGAAATATTCTGATTTTAAACACTACAAAACACAAAAATAGCGAAGTATATTATTGTGAGAACATGCAGTGCACGAAATCAGCTGTGGATAAGCATGGCTGGTGGGAGGCAAAATACGTGCATGCGTATTAAATGGAGGCCATAATATACCTTCTCTCACTAATGTCCACCTCTGATCATGAGATTGTGTGCTGAGTATCAATACATCTATCTTTCAAGCCTAATTAGCTGTAAAATAAATCCATTGCTATTAATGTGATAACTTTCTGCCCAATTATATCAATACTTTGATATGACATGGCTACTAGCTAGTAGCTACATCACAGATAATTGCAACTTGGATTTATCATATTCTGTAAATTATATTGTCTGCTACTACATGAATTGGCCTGAACACAAATATATACAATGTATACCTTGCTCTAAAGTTTTGATTAAAGTGTTTGAGTTAAAGCCAATTACAGCTCTGCAGCTGCCTCTTCTAACATGTTCCAAAATAAATAGGAAACAGTTGTTTCTATTGAAAATCTTAAATCACAGATCACTTTGATGAAAATCAACCCTTCACTTTAAAGTGTAGGATACATGGTTCCTACACTTTGTTGTAATTTTGAAGAAAAGTGCAGGAAATTTTCCTACACATCCAAATGCAGCCATAAAAGTGAAGGTGAAATTTAAGGAATTGATAGGAACTTTAGCCAAAGTGCAGGGCATATTTTGTTAAGTTAACTCAAAAATGGTGCTTTAATTGTATATTTGGTGGTCACACCATTTGCCTATTTAAAATGGAACACGTTTTCTGCTTCATCTATCTTCATGGGTACTAAACCACTTGTGGACTTGCCTTCTGGCTCCTCTCCTTTCTTCTGGTTGAGTGGGGAAGACAGCTCCATATAGCCAGCTGCTGCCTCAAGTAACTCAGACACATCACACTGAAGGTTTTCAAACTTGGGACGCTGGTGGGAATCCAAGTTCCAGCATGAAGTCATCAGGTCATAGCTATTAGTGCAAAACAGCAAAGCAATTAATGTGGTAATTGATATTCTTATATGCAACCAACATTTCATTGGAGCAGGCTGTGTTTTCTGGTT
Source organism: Theonella swinhoei (assembly GCA_963970385.1). Taxonomy (NCBI): domain Eukaryota; kingdom Metazoa; phylum Porifera; class Demospongiae; order Tetractinellida; family Theonellidae; genus Theonella; species Theonella swinhoei. Next base: position 2,180,205 of record OZ019949.1, on the reverse strand, counting down.
TCTCTAGTCTCTGTCCTGCCTTTAGTTCCTTCAAAACACTCATGACAGGAATTCCAGAGTAGGGGACTCTCCCACAAGTGAACAACTCCCAAACAGACACACCAAATGCCCACTGTGAAGAGGTTACAAAACTTTGTAACATCTCTCAACAAATAGGTAATTTGCATTCCTATGCATAAGTATCATTAAACTGGTTATGGATGTATGTAGAAATTGGACAGTTATGAGGTATTTATATTCTCACCACATCAGTACTCTCATTGTATATATCATTCTCAATACTCTCAGGAGCCATCCACCTGATGGGAACCCTCTCCTCACTTCCCATCGCACTCCTGTCCCGGCGGAAATAGTTAGTCCCATACATGTCTTCTGTGGGGGGGGGGGGGGGCTTGGGCCCCTACCTAAACCACCCAATGTAGCTGGTATAGTCCAGTCAGTGAGAGACTATCACTGAGGAGAGAGGTGTGAGATAGCCTTGTCATTGGTCATGTCCGGTCCTATTAAAGTGTTTCTATCTACACCTCCAGCTCCTTTTGCTCCTATTCTGTGAGTGTATTGGCAGTGGACTGCATTGACCGCAATGGAGACATAACAGGCTACCCATTGTGGTATGGGGTATACAGGGGAGTGACGAGGGAGGTGAGATGGCTGCTGGTGGAGGAATGTACACCGTCTCTGGACTATCTGGAGCTACTGCATGTGTGTGCAGTTGCAAACTAAATTTTCTGCTCTGCACTTTGGCACTTTAATTTCATCCTTCAACATAATGCTTTTTTACAAAGCAATTGCATGTCATAAGTCTTCATAAAAATCAGAAAATGTACAGTGACCATAGAAATATTCTGATTTTAAACACTACAAAACACAAAAATAGCGAAGTATATTATTGTGAGAACATGCAGTGCACGAAATCAGCTGTGGATAAGCATGGCTGGTGGGAGGCAAAATACGTGCATGCGTATTAAATGGAGGCCATAATATACCTTCTCTCACTAATGTCCACCTCTGATCATGAGATTGTGTGCTGAGTATCAATACATCTATCTTTCAAGCCTAATTAGCTGTAAAATAAATCCATTGCTATTAATGTGATAACTTTCTGCCCAATTATATCAATACTTTGATATGACATGGCTACTAGCTAGTAGCTACATCACAGATAATTGCAACTTGGATTTATCATATTCTGTAAATTATATTGTCTGCTACTACATGAATTGGCCTGAACACAAATATATACAATGTATACCTTGCTCTAAAGTTTTGATTAAAGTGTTTGAGTTAAAGCCAATTACAGCTCTGCAGCTGCCTCTTCTAACATGTTCCAAAATAAATAGGAAACAGTTGTTTCTATTGAAAATCTTAAATCACAGATCACTTTGATGAAAATCAACCCTTCACTTTAAAGTGTAGGATACATGGTTCCTACACTTTGTTGTAATTTTGAAGAAAAGTGCAGGAAATTTTCCTACACATCCAAATGCAGCCATAAAAGTGAAGGTGAAATTTAAGGAATTGATAGGAACTTTAGCCAAAGTGCAGGGCATATTTTGTTAAGTTAACTCAAAAATGGTGCTTTAATTGTATATTTGGTGGTCACACCATTTGCCTATTTAAAATGGAACACGTTTTCTGCTTCATCTATCTTCATGGGTACTAAACCACTTGTGGACTTGCCTTCTGGCTCCTCTCCTTTCTTCTGGTTGAGTGGGGAAGACAGCTCCATATAGCCAGCTGCTGCCTCAAGTAACTCAGACACATCACACTGAAGGTTTTCAAACTTGGGACGCTGGTGGGAATCCAAGTTCCAGCATGAAGTCATCAGGTCATAGCTATTAGTGCAAAACAGCAAAGCAATTAATGTGGTAATTGATATTCTTATATGCAACCAACATTTCATTGGAGCAGGCTGTGTTTTCTGGTTTCTCTAGTCTCTGTCCTGCCTTTAGTTCCTTCAAAACACTCATGACAGGAATTCCAGAGTAGGGGACTCTCCCACAAGTGAACAACTCCCAAACAGACACACCAAATGCCCACTGTGAAGAGGTTACAAAACTTTGTAACATCTCTCAACAAATAGGTAATTTGCATTCCTATGCATAAGTATCATTAAACTGGTTATGGATGTATGTAGAAATTGGACAGTTATGAGGTATTTATATTCTCACCACATCAGTACTCTCATTGTATATATCATTCTCAATACTCTCAGGAGCCATCCACCTGATGGGAACCCTCTCCTCACTTCCCATCGCACTCCTGTCCCGGCGGAAATAGTTAGTCCCATACATGTCTTCTGTAAGGCCAAAGTCAGCTACTTTGATCACTCCATGACCATCAATCCTGTATATATGTTAGAGAACTTTAGTCCATATTATTTTATGTGGTCCATACATGCAATTTCTTGCAGCCAGGTCACGATGAACAAACTTTTCCTTAGCAAGGTATGTCATTCCCTTTGTTATTTGGTGACACATCTTCAAATATGTCCCCTTTGCTGACTGTAGCTGCAAGAAAATGATGAAAATTAACCAAGGTCAATGAAGGTTAAACCATTTTAGTACCTCTTCATCTTTAGCTTCACTGGTAAGTAGCAGTTCTTGTTTATGATGTCGGACATACTCCAGAATATTTCCATTAGGCATGAATGGCATAGTGAGTAGGGGCATCTCTCCATCAAGACATACTCCAACTAGGGACATGACATTTGGATGTTGAAAGGACAACATGGTAGATATCTCCTTGGTCAGCCGTTCCAAGTCACCAGAGGAAAACAGAGCTATAGAGGGAATATACACATGCTATGTCTTCACACAATCTAATTATAAGCCTGCACAGTTCTTTATATACCTTTTCCAGTTTTAACAGCAACTAGTTCAGATCCCAGTGGTGTATCAATGTATCCCTTATACACCAATCCGGACTCTCCTATATACATATAATATTCAGAAAGGTGAGGTGCTGTATTCAATGTTCAGATCTCTAACAAGGACACAAACATTTATGACCAGTTAAAACCAATCCCCTACATTTGCCCAAATGCTATATCTTTTGCACTACCATCTCTACATCCTTCAACATTTTGATGAAAATGCTTTCTCTCTTGCATATAATAGTAACCCACCTGTGCTTTTGTGATACATAGAATGCAAACAGCATGCACTTAGTAATCACACTAGTGTTTTACTGATTGCAGCAGGACAGTCATTACTGCTGACTATTGCTTACCCTGCCCCACAGTGTTTGTGAGATGTATTTGGTCTTTTGAAACAATCATTCTCTTATCCTTGAGTTGTGTACGAAGTTGTTGAAGCAGAGAAGACTCTTTTGATTGAACTGAATGTAAAATATATAATAAGAGTAGTAAACTAAGGTTATGAAAATTTGTTACCAAGAGAATATTCATTTTTCAGAGTAGTATCAATATTCAGGTCTCTGTTAGAAAAAAACATAGGTTTTTAAATGTATGCTTGATAAATTAAATTAGGTTATATTTTCCTCACCGAGTCATATCAGTGTCTTTGACTTTCTTTTTCTTGAAGCAGGTGCATACATAGAGCATAATCACAAATATGATTATGACTGTCAGTAAAACAATCACAACTGTGGCAGATATAGCTACAGCTGCAGCAGTACTAAAGCTCTGTTTTGTTTATTATCAAAAATTGAAAATGTGTTACTATGTACCCAATTAAAGGAAATCTTCATACAGTCCTTTATTTTTATGGTCTCAACTTGAGATACCTGTACTACTGACTGAATAACTGGTGAGTTGATTTGAAGGGGGACATGACAGCATGTGCTATTTGACAATCATGCCTGCATCAATGCTAAGCTTTATACTGACAGAGTACAACAATATCATGTGTAACCCCTCTTTAAAATGGGTTTAATCTCCTGTCTTGCTACATATATACGGTCCTTGTTTCTCTGATTTTGGCACCTCCATTCCTAGCTACATCCTTCAACATTTTAATGTAAATATTTTTACTCTTGTATAAGTAACAACTCACTACATTCCTCTTCCATTGAGTCATCAATAAACACAGTAGCTTCAGCATTGTCAAAATCAATTGCAACCAAAGGATCAGTGCTACTGACAAGAACAAGATCAACTTTGAATAAATTAACCCCCTCCTGTCCTCTTCTACCAAATTGGAAATCACAGGTCTCATCACTAGTTATATCATAGGTGTGGGAGAGACTTCGTATACTTGAATTGAATCCCAATCTGACATTACACTCTAATTTATAGTGATCAGTAGACTTCTCAAACCCTGCATTTAAAAATATTAAATAATGCTGTCATTTCAGAGTATATTCCATCACCTTCTCCAGGTATCAGTGCCACAGTAAATGATTCGCTAACTCCTTCATCAACATGAATCCACACAGTGACACTTCCTTTGGTCTCAGTAGTGGTGTAAAATGTAGGATCAAACTTCACAAATATATCTATATAAACATGTCAGAGTAGACAACACTGTAAACGTGTATATTTACATCGAAATAAAGTTATACACAAAGCACAATCGTTACTACATTACATTGTTGAATGATAGAATGAAGAGGGCAATAGGTAAAGGCAGATGTCCAGCTTCTGACGTGGTATCATTATACTGCCTGAGAGCAGGGGATGTTACAAATATACACAACCTCAGAACCTTCTGAGGTAGCACATGTGCAGCCCAAGGAATGTTTCACATACAACCTCAGAACCAGGGTGTTAGCCTATTTTAAGTGTAGCTGTAGTGTAGCATACACTTAAAGCTATGTTAAAGACCTGGATAAGACCCAATACCTACTACAAAGCCTACCCATTGCCTTAGCTGGCACTGACATTGTATGCAAGGTCTGAGCTGCTATAGCTAGAGTGGTGCATTTATTGCAGAAGAATTTGTGCACTCTGTATCTTTCACTTTTTAGTTGGTTGGAGCATTCCATGATGAGCATAAAAACAATGTCACTGTCTATGCATATAAAAGTCACGTGCACTATACTTATTTATTTTACTTACTCTCAAGGGTCTTTGCAGTAATTGGATTACTGTATACTCCACTACCAGCACTGTTCACTGCTGCCACTCTAATTGCATACATAGTAGCTCCAGATAGTCCAGAGATGGTGTACATTCCTCCATTGGAGTCTCTGTTAGCTATCTCAACAGTTTTATCTCCCTCAGTACTCCCCTGTGCCCCATACTGCACTGAGTAGCCTGTTATATTTCCATTGTGGTGAATGCAGTCCACTGCCCCCCACTGGACAGTGATTCTGGAGGAGGTCACTGCAGATACACTCACAGAAGTAGGAGCAGCAGATGGAGCTGTGTGTATGTGACAGACTCAGAATAAAGAGAAGAGTAACTCTTAGGCATACTAACCAGTGTCCATTGTGGTGGCTGTGATACTGTCTGCTCCATTCTTCCCATCACTCAACATTACAGTCACAGTGATGGAGTACTGAGTACCCTCCTGCAGATCAGTCAGTGTTTGCTGAGTAACAGTAATACCAGTGATGTCATATGAGTCAGTGAAACACTGAGTGTTGGTGTTGAAGTAGGAAATGTTGTAGGCACTAATAGCTGTCAGACCCCCAACTGGTATCCATGACATATTCAAAGATGTAGGAGAGACCACAACATTACTTGACAATACCACTCCACCTGTGTAGTAACATTATTATCATATGTTACAGTCAAGGAAGTAACATATTTTGTGCGTATGATAGAGAGGATAAGGCTTTACCTTCAGTTTTACTATATAAGTGCAGTCATTATACACAATGCCTATATATGCAACACCTATATCAGAGTGCATGCATGTATATGTGATCATGTCAATCCACTGAAGAGTCTAGGAATGTAAAAATCAATTGCCTGTGCAATGGTTAGCTACATGTGTGTATTGGAGAATCATATTATAGTAAATATGTGTAAGGTAATGATATCACACTAGGAATTTATATCAATTGTTCACCAGAAGTCATTGCAGTGATAGGATCACTGTATGCTCCAGTACCAGCACTGTTTACTGCTGCCACTTCAACTGTATACAAAGAAGTTGAATTTAGTCCCAAGATGATGTGCCTTCCTCCACTGGAGTCTCCAGCAGCCATCTCAACTGTCTTCTCTCCTTCAGCACCCTTTGGCCTATACTGCACTAAGTAGCCGGTTATGTCACCATTGCGGTGGATGCAGTCCACTGTACCCCACTAGATAGTGATACTAGAGGAGGTACTTGCTATACTCACAGGAGTGGGAGCAGCTGAAGGAACTGGAGGTACATGTATGCACAGATGTTCATTTACCTATAATGGAGTATAATCTCTCACCTGCTTCCTTAGTTACTGCAGTTACAGGATCACTGACTACTCTAGTTATTGAATTGGATGCTGCCACTGTAATCCTGTAGCGGCTGTCCTCCTCTAGTCTTGATATAAGAAAGTAAGTATTGCTGACAGTCTCATTGCCTTCATCCACATCAGTACACCCTATTGAGGTGTCTCTCTGCCACATCACGTCATAGCCAATCACAAAGCCACTGGGAGCACTCCAGGAGATCCTAATGTGGGTGGCATCTACAGAACCCACACTGACACTTAGTTGGTCTGTGGGATATCATAAAAGCACTTGTATCACACAATATGTGCATACAAATGTCTAGTGATTGCATTAAACGAAGCATCGCTATGTCACTACTGGAGTTAAATTGTGTAAATAGTAAATCCATTACAATCCCACCAAAAGGCACTGAAAACTTCACTGTAAAAATTCTCCAGTAGATAGTGTACAATGACATAATATATGGCAAACAGCCAAATCTTAAAATGGAGAGTCTAACTGACTATGTGATTAAGCTTAGAGTGTGTGTACGTGATAAATTTTTGTGTATTTCAGCATATGTAGCTAAGGTTACAAAGTTAAACACAAGTGTGGGTTGCACAATCTGCACTGCTATTGTAAAAGCTCACAGGCAAAACCCTCCAGTACAGAAGAAAAACAGAAAGTCAGTTTTTTTGCTCAATACCGAGCCTGAAATCAGGACATGGGTAGGGATAGGGATACCTACGTATAGATACATGCATGTAGGTTTGATGTTTCCAAATTTAAAGGTCAACTATTGATTGTATATACATGTGCAGGAGGGGTGTAGGCTAAAATCCACACTAGAACTTGTATGTTTGTTGGTAGGAAAGGTGTTAGTGATTTCATTGCATACATACATGTATATATGTATGTGATAAACTGTAGTTACTATACACATACACGGAGAAATCACTGCCTATATTGTTCCTATCTCATAATTATGATGCATGTAGTCACTACCAGATTCTGAGAATTTAGGTAGTAGCAGATCGATGCATCTTTACATTAATTTAATATGCTTGCATATATGCATATCATGCACATAATATAGTCACCTAGTATACTAAATGAGATAAATGAACACCTCTAATATGTCAATCCAATGCCTTTTTATGCAACTGAGATGACCATGGCTAAAATGAACTTATATTTTTGGTTAAAGTGAATTGACCTGCTTTTGTAGCCCATTGTTAGCCTTCCTTAATATTGTTTGCATTTCAGCTCCTGTGCCTACTGCACACCCCTCCATACACCACACCCCGGGCCCTCACCCCATACCTGGGTCTTTCAATATTACTGTGACTCTCTCTCGACTGTCAACACGATTCATCGCTGAGCCTCTATCCCTTGCTCGGGACTTACATGTAATTCTTGTATTATTGATTGATGGATCTGGCCACAGGACTAAAGTTGTTTCTTCACATCTGTCTTGAGACGGAGGATTGTAACAATTCTGGAAATGTGTTACTCTAACAATATTATTTAATTCAATTTGTGAATATCCTTCAAGAAGTGTGTCATTCACACTGAAGTAGGTTGTAACATGTGTTACATTATGTATTACTCTACATACAACTGCTACTACATTAGTGACTATTAATACTCCATCTGTATTCAGAGAGATATTATCTGCAGGGGAAAAGGAGGGTAGCTGTAAAGAGGCGCCATATTTCCACATCAAAGAGCCGCCACAGCTCAGCCACATACATCCAAACATGTGTTGTCTGGCTTCTTTCCCTTCCAAATAGAAGGCACGTTATGCAGCCTGTAGCCGCTAGTGTTGGAGTTTTATAATAATAGTTGGCTATGAAACTCACGGATAGCACCTTTGGCGTGGCCAACAGCCACTACCGTCCAGAGTAGAAATAAGGATTCCAGCCATTGTCTTTGTCTCATCCTTTCAAAATCGTTTATAGATGTATTTTACGAACGAATATTTCACGTTCAATATATAGACTACTCGAGAACGAGGCTATGCTTCCACGTATACGTCAATACCGTAATTGCGAACACCCACAGATCTGGCTATATCATTTACGTATGACAGCATCCAGATCTAGCCGGGTCGACATGTATTAGCACTTACACCCTATATCTTCCATTGTTTTTCCTATTTACAAACTAATTGCATGTCACGATCATGTGAACTGGCAGAAAACGTACAGTGACCACAGGCACAGAAAATTATGAGTACTATATAGTACACGTAGCTTTCCGTTCGCAGTGCAAAGTTCATTTTCACATGTTTAGTGGTGACCTTTTGACCCTGGGTTTATGATTGTCTGCTCCGCCAGGGTGTGGTCCGGAACTTCTTGTTGAAATCGCCACTAGAGGCCGTCCTTTTATCGGTATGCCTTTTACCAGTATATCTAGCCTCGGACATAATAGATATAGATCTATAGGCCGTTGTCTTGTTTCCGTCTGTGTCAAAAGCTTACCGCAGAGGCGGGGGTTCGATATTTTCAGCTGTAGTGGCAGGAGTAATACACCTGACTAATACCGTACTGATATATTAAAATAGGCCGTGTTCAGAAACCACCTCCCGTTCGGAAACCCCCGCCTCTGCCTATGGCTTGCTAGCTTTGTCGCTCTAAATTCCTTCATTCCTTCCCTCTCTCTTACAGCTACCAGTTCCATTGAGGCTACTTCTACTCCAGATCTATGACTACTACAGTCAGGAGGTGAGCCATAATGAAGTAGTCATGTATAAAGAGGATATGACCTGGATCATGAACTGGTCATCTCATACTGGGTTGGCAGTCTCCATTCAATTATTGAATGGAAACTGCCAACCCAGTATTAAGAGACGTTACCTCATAGTATGCTGTGTATCAGTAGGGAGGATACTGGGTGTAGGGTGTAGACTACCTGTGAATATATACATGTATATATAGCCCCCCCCCCGTCCCTGTCAGGAATGTAAGGCCATGCCTTGTAAGTTCCCCATCCCCCATCCCTGCATACATCCTGATTTCTCAGGGGCAGAGGGAGCTGTTTTCATTGGTCAAGCCAAAGATTGGCCACCCTGGGGGTGGGGATGGGGGAGGCCATGCCCCCCAGGAAATTTTAAGATTTGAGATGTTCTGAGGTGAATTCTAGGGCATTCTGGGCCATCTTCAAGTCAGTGACTGACCCTGTGACTGACTCTGAAAGGCATGTTTTGCCATACTCACACTTGGTAAATGAAATAGAGGTTAACACAGTTTGTCACTAAGTTGTCTTTCAGTTGTTCTCTACTCTGAAGTCTACAAGGTTCGTCAATTGGCCATGTAGTGCCTGCATATAGTCTAGAGTGCTAGCTACTACTGTACTGCACTACACACTGTCAGTAGACTATGCCGTGCAATGCAGCATTGTATGCATACATGTTCGCAATGTGCATTGGAAGTGTACAACCTGTAGATATTTCTCAGAAATATAATGTAGGGGAAGAAAGTGGTCAGGCCATAGCTTTACCAGGTGCCCCGCCCCTGTTTCTTATAGTCTCATGGGGCATCAGACTAACAGTAGCACCTAGTACATACATATGTGTCATTTTAAAACAGTTTAGTAACAACCTAGCAAGGTTCCTGTCAGCAATCTAGGGCCATAACTTCATGACTTGCCTGTTCCCCATCCCCCACATGCATCCAGATTCCTTATAGTCTTGTGGGACATCAGAATATGTTACCTATGGAGTTAATGGCTTTAGAAATGGCTTTAGAGCTCGCTAACTTTGAATCCTCCAATCAGATTGCAGAATGCGTTTATCATTATTATGTATATTGCCACCGACTGTGACAACATGCTTTTCCTCTGGCTTACGTGAAATCCATGATTTCATTGGACAATCATGCATACGCTCCATGGAAATGGGAGTTCGAAATAGAATTGACGCATAGATCTTCCAAATAAAATTGACGCATAGATCTCTTCTTCCCCTTTCAATTCCTCTTCGTGAACAGATGATGCGTAAATTATTGACCATGCCTCCAAAGGTACTGCGTTGTAGCTAACCTGCTTAGGAAGCAGTATGTCATGTTTAGACTTACCAGAAAGCTATGTGGATGCATTGCTATGGTTTGAAATAGCCCATTTGACCAATCAATGAGCTCTAAATTAGTTATGTGTTGAGAGCGTGGCAATACGGGATTTATAAACTCTTTGGCCTGGCCTTAGTAGCATCCTCGCTATGCTCAGACACTATATCCCAGGGCCTTCGGGTTCATAAATCCCGTATTGCCACACTCTCAACATATAACTTATATATATGGCAGCTTGAGCAACTTAACTGGTAAGTACTGTGTTGACTGCAAATGTCAATACACTAGCCTTAGTTCCATTCATGTTTTAGATGTACTTCAGTAGCAACTATTTACTCTCGGTCCCAGACCCTCACATGTGCTGACTCAGCATATATTGACTATTAATAAGCCAATCAGCATTGGGAAGGCAATGACACCTCCATACTTTTCTTTCACGTAATTTCTTTCTTGTGCTGACTCAGCATACCAATCAGATTGCTGTGTTGGGAAAGTAGTGACATTTCCATACTTTTCTTATGGGACATACGCCTAATTTTGGAGTGGTAGATTTAGTGAGACCTATGGTACGCATCAAAAAAACATTACCAATATCGTTTAACAATACGTTCCGTTCCACTAAAGAGTGCATGATGTGGAACAGCAACGTTGCACAACGACATTTCATTCCGTTCCATTCGGTTCCATTATGGTTTCGTTTCATTTTGTTTCGTTCTGTTGGCAATCTCCATCAAAGCTGGCGTGTTGAGCTACTACAAGAGGCAAGAGCAGATAGCGAAGGGGCGAAGGCTATAACTAGCCTCGTTCTCAGGCTATGCATCCTACGCATGTTCATTGTTTTTATGGTTATTGAGTTACGCTTCAAGAAGAAGAAGAAGAAGAAGAAGATAGCAAAAATGTGAAAAGCACTTTTTGCATATCTTATATCACAGATCTTTAAAGTGAAAGTGAAAATGAACAATATCCTTATATATGGTTTTCAATCGAGATTGACCATAGCAATCCCTATATACACAGTACTACCGTACTGTGTGATATCACAGTAACCACACAATAGTTATTCTAACATGGAGAGCCTTTGGACACAGCATCATACTAGGATCAACCTCCAAAAGAGCATGCTGTAGGCTGAGGGCTTGGGTACAGATTAGCATCTCGGTACACTTTAATTCATATCTTATTAACTAGATTCTTATATTTAAGAAAACAATAATTCAAAGCCAAATGTCTCTGTGACCATCTTCAGTGGCAATATACAAACAAATAGTGCAGACAGTACTTACACTAACAAAATAAATTCATAATTATTTTGTCTAGTGTTTTCACTGAAGTTTTGAATATGTTCTCTCCTATAGTCTAGCAAAAGATTCTTATACTTAAATATGGCCTTTGGTATGAACAAATCATGTATTGTTACTGCTTTAACATGTTATAGGTGACACAGTATGGCTATGAACAGTCAAGTTGTGCAATCATCATCTGAGTTAACTAGCAATGATTTACAAGAGGTTCTTGATGCTGTCTACTCCATTTCTCCTGACAATGTTGTCAATTTTGGCCTGAAATTAGGTGTCACTCGAGACCAGATATTAGCCTTTGAAACTCAGTACAATCGAAATATGAAGCATTGCTTGAGAGAAATTCTGAATAATCGTTTGAAACAGCTTCCTCTTCTTACATGGAGGGAGGTAGTACAAGCTTTGGAATCTCAAGCAGTAGGTGAAGGTGTTCTAGCGAGTAGCATTGAGTTTCAATACACATCTCTATCTTCACCAGTGAGGGGGCCATCAGATAGGGGACATTACAGGTCTCAGTCACCAGTGAGGGGGCCATCAGATAGGGGGCATTACAGGTCTCAGTCACCAGTGAGGGGGGCATCAGATAGGGGACATCACAGGTCTTGGTTACCAGTAACAGAACAATCACAGCCTCAGTACCCACCTCCTCCACCTCCCACACATAACTCTCAATACCCTCCACAAATGAGTCAGTTCATTGACTATATCAAGACTATCTATAGGTCCAGTGAGGTAGAGAGAGACACAAAGGTAGTCAAATGGCCACCTACTCCCAGTAAGGTCTTCATCAACCTGGCATGTATTGACAGAGCCAGTGTTAGGAGAGGGGACTATGATGAAATCACAAAGGCTATGGTCCGTGATGGGAATGTAGATGTCATTGTTAGAAGCAAGCGGCCCATACTTTTAAATGAAGTGGCTAGAGATGTTCCAGCCAGTAATTCTTCAGAAAGGGTGATACTAGTGGAGGGTGCTCCAGGTGTGGGGAAGTCCACATTTGCATGGGAGTTCTGTAGGAGGTGGGAGAGAGGAGAGATTGCTCAGCAGTATCAGTTAGTGCTGCTCCTCAGACTGAGAGATGAGAGAATGAGCAGAGCCAAGAGTCTGAGGGATCTCATCTATCACTCCAAAGAAAGTGTTTCAGAGGCTGTAAGTTCAGAGCTGATAGATACCCATGGTCTCAATGCTTTAATTATTCTAGAAGGATATGATGAACTTCCTGAGAGGTGTCGATCGGATCAGTCTCTCTTCCTACAGCTCATATGTGGTAAGGTGCTGCCTCTAGCAACAATCATGGTCACTAGCCGTCCTTGGGCTACTGGGAGTATTCGCTATAGGAGTCGTATATATCAATACATTGAGATACTTGGATTTACTAGTCAACAGATCACACAATACATTGAGAGCACACTCCCTCCAGACCAGGTCAGTGACTTGTGCCTCTACCTGGAGAGGCACCCTCAGATCAGAATGTGTATGTACATTCCACTGAACAGTGCTATTGTTGTGACAGTGTACCAGGAGAGCCAGGCTGGTACTGTGTGTGCTCTGCCTACAACACGTACTGAACTGTACACTGCTCTAACACATACACTGCTACTGCGATACCTCCGTGGCCATCCAGAGTATGAATCTGGTACTAAACCCATGAAGACATTCAATGACTTACCTCCTGTTGTATATGGCAAATTCTCTGAACTGTGTAAGTTAGCATACAGTGGTATTGCTAGCAACAGTGATAATGTACAGCTGATATTCAATGACAGTGATCTTCCTTCAGACTTTGACAGTCTAGGGTTCATGGACTCAGTCACTGAGCTGTATGTGACTCAAGGAACAGTCTCGTCTCATAACTTCCTACATTTGACTTTTCAAGAGTTTCTTGCTGCTGTACACATTTCTACCATGTCACCATCAGACCAGCTGAAACTCTATCAGAGACATGAGGATGGTAGATACAGAGCAGTGTTGAGGTTTCTTGCTGGACTTACAAAATTGAGTTGCTTCTCTAAAGACACAATTAAGAACATCTTCACTGATACTGGCAGAACTGGTAGTCCATACAGTGTTGGTTGTGATGTTGATGTTACTATTGACCTCGTTGAGTGGTTATTTGAGGCACAGAAAGATGATGTCATATCATCATTACTTGAGAGGAGAACTGTTAGTATCGACATTAAATCAGTGTTGCCATTAGATTACTACTCACTGGGATATTGTATAGCCCACAGCAAGTGTCAGTGGGTGCTGTCATTAGATGGGGATATAGGTGAGGAGGAGGTGAGGATGTTAATAGCGGGAGCCAGTACCAGACAGGAGGCTAGTGGCAGGGTGGTGGGACTGAGGGGAGTGTGGGATGATGACTTTGACCATTACATGCCTCTGTCAATATCAGCTGAAGGTCTGAATATGTTATTCACACAATGGAAGAGTGTCCTTCATCTTCATGACTTACATCTGTACCTACCAGAACCATGTGATGTCATTCCATGGCCAGACCTCTCTGGACTACGAGTACTGAATCTGGGAATTAAGAGCAAGAAGAACTGGAGACTGGACAGTCTTTTACCTCGTCTCTCATTACAATCACTTACTAGTTCATATAGTGAGAGTGGTGATTTAGTGTTCAAAGATGGTGTTGCTATTGGACAACACATCAAATCTACAACATGTCTCAAGGAATTGTATATTAATCAATATTAAGATGATAAAGTGATGGAGGTAATAAGTAAAGTATTATCTGGCAATCAGTCACTACCACTGGAGAGAATAAAGTTGAATTGTTGTAGAATTACTGACACTGTTGCAGACTGTCTGATACAGTTTATCACAAACACTACCACTCTACAACACCTCACAATACACTACTGTACATTTAATGCTCCTGGACTACGAGCCCTGGCCCAAGCCCTACACCACAACTCTACCTTGCAAGAGAAGAGTCTGAAGAATTTGGAAGTTACGATAAATGGTGATAATGAGGCAAAGGACATTGCCAAACTATATCCTTATATGGATTTTTTAAGCCTAAATTTTCATAATGTTAGTGATGCTGGACATGCAGCCCTAGATCAGGCACGCCATTACAAAAAGAGGCTGGACTTGTCTGGTAATCCACCTCAACCCTCCACATACCATCCTCAATATCCACCTCAACCCTCCACATACCACCCTCAATATCCATCTAGACTCCCCACATACCACCCTCAATATCCACCTCAACCCTCCGCATACCACTCTCAATTTCCGTTTCGACCCTCCACATACCACCCTCAATATCCACCTCAACCCTCCACATACCACCTTCAATATCCATCTAGACTCCCCACATACCACCCTAATTATCCACCTCAACCCTCCACATACCACTCTCAATTTCCATTTCGACCCTCCACATACCACCTTCAATATCCACCTCGACCCCCCACTTACCACCCTCAATATCCACCTCAACCCTCCACACACCACCCTCAATATCCACCTCAGCCCCCCACATACCACCCTCAATATCCACCTCAACCCCCCACACACCACCCTCAATATCCACTTTAACCCCCCACACACCACCCTCAATATCCATCTTGACCCTCCACATACCACCCTCAATATCCACCTCGACCCCCCACACACCACCCTCAATCTCCACCTCGGCCCTCCACATACCACCCTCAATATCCACCTCAACCCTCCACATACCACCTTCAATATCCACCTCGACTCCACATACCACCTTCAATATCCACCTCAACCCTCCACATACCACCCTCAATATCCACCTCGACTCCACATACCACCTTCAATATCCACCTCGACTCCACATACCACCCTCAATATCCACCTCAACCCTCCACATACCACCCTCAATATTCACCTCGACCCCCCACGCACCACCCTCAATATCCACCTCGACCCTCCACATACCACCCTCAATATCCACCTTGACCCCCCACATACCACCCTCAATATCCACCTTAACCCCACACACACCACCCTCAATATCCACCTCGGCCCTCCACATACCACCCTCAATATCCACCTTGACCCTCCACATACCACTCTCAATATCCACCTCGACCCCCCACATACCACCCTCAATATCCACCTCGACTCCACATACCACCTTCAATATTCACCTTAACCCCCCACACACCACCCTCAATATCTACCTCGACCCTCCACATACCACACTCAATATCCACCTCGACCCCCCACATACCACCGTCAGTATCCACTTTAACCCCCCACACACCACCCTCAATATCCACCTCGACCCTCTACATACCACCCTCAATATCCACCTCAACCCTCCCTCAATATCCACCTCAACCCCCCACACACCACCCTCAATATCCACCTCGACCCCCCACATACATGTACCAATCTCTTCATGACCCACCTTCAATACTGACCTTGACAAATCCCCATCCAGAACCTTCGTGTGAACCAAGGTGAGCTGTCAGGTCCTCACCAAACCTCTACCCTTGAGAAGCTGGACTTATGTCTAACAATGATTCAGGGTATTCATCAGTTTTGACTGTGAACACATCCACATTATCACTGATGACTGTAGGCACTTTGGGACACTTCCCAGGAGGTGTAACGAGTGTGCCACACAATGTAAACAGTGAAAAATGCTGCTTATAATCTAAGTGGTCACTAGTGATCGTGACAACACTAGACACACACAATATCAATCACTTTCCACCTGCCACATATTACATCACTTCATTGTATGAATTAAGCCAGCACAAGAATATGTGACACATAATGGAGACAGTCCAATAGCAATCTGTCATGTGAAATACTGTCACAATCAACTGTATCTGTCATAAGGGAGAGATGTCTTAAGTTCTTATCACTCATTAGTCACTTCATCATTGATCAATTTACTGTGGCTCCTTTATACCAAACACATGATGGGAGGAAGAATACACTCAGGACTTACATTCACACAGGATGACATGAAATGACCTCTGACCTCAGAGTGACTGAGGAGACTTCATGGAGTCTTTCATATCAATCATTGATTCATTGACAACCCAGACCAAGACAGACCAAGTGAGAAGTACATCTGATCAACAGCCAATGATAAAGATAAACAACAAAAAATGCTGAAACAAATACAAGAGTCTAAACAACAACTCCAGCAGAAACCCCCTCAGCAGACAAAGGTCTCGTGAAGTGGAGTTCACTGTATGTCAAGTACTACTGATATCATGGACTGTGTCATGTCAGTGTACATTATCCTCTGCTCCATTATCTAGAAAATGCTTTTACTCTTGTGTTATACAATGTATTGTGGTAATCGGGACATAGAGATTTGCATTATTCATTGACATTGTTACATTGTGTTTGTCAATTGTTTTATTTCCAGTTCCTGTGTATATAAGAGTGTGTATGCTGTCATTTGTCACTTCGTAGTCGTGTTCGCATTTGTTCTTGCCCGGAGTTGAGCCGCAGTACATGTGTGTGTTAGACAGCAGTCACTCATCACGTTAGAGTCTATCACATAACATATATATAGCTATAGGTTATAATTATATATACATATCCATCAAAGCTCGAGCCACAACACATGCAGGCTATATATGGGCATGTAGTAGTGGTGTATAAGCTTCCCCCCAGTCTTTTACAATATGAATATTGTTAAAAGTAACATTTATTGTGGTTTCTCTTCTTTCCAGTATTTTGCAATAGCTTCTAATCATTGTCATCTATATAGCCTCTCAAGACCTTAATACACACGACATTGTGATGTACATTACCACTTATGCATGCGTATTGAAGGTCTGAGGACTCCTCCCCCCCAAGACTTTTCTAGATGAAACACTGATGTGTATATAATTTTGTAGCAGCTGTAATCTGCAATACAAACATTTTGTAATTGATGTACAACATGTGCATTGGGTAAGTTGTCATAAAATTAGAACATGTACAATTATTGATCACAAAAATTCTGCATTTAATTGACACAAATATCAATGGTTGACAAAAATTATAACAAAACATTCTTATACACAAATGCATTACATACAAACTAATACACAGAAAAAATGAACACAACAAAAAATTGTGTGTGCAAATTGTCCTCAATACTCAGGTCTTGTAGGACGTGGGAGAGGCATGGGAGGCCTTTTAGGTCCTCTAGAAAGTTGGGTACTGGCCAATTGTGCATGTTTCGCGAGCTCTTTATCTGTCACATTCTCATACTTGCGTGGCCTCGTGGACTCTTCATCCAGCATGTTTCCTACGGACTGAGTGCGACGTCTGCAGAGAGAGAGGGAGGGAGAGGGAGAGGGAGAGGGAGAGGGAGAGGGAGAGGGAGAGGGAGAGGGAGAGGGAGAGGGAGAGGGAGGGAGAGGGAGAGGGAAGGAGAGGGAGAGGGAGAGAGAGGCACAAATGATCACTTGCTTCTGAAGTATGCATGTTAAATATACATGTACATAACATCAAGTCACTGAACCTGATATACCATCTATAAAAATTTTCCTAAAAAAAGAAGCTATATGTATAAAATATTTTAAATCTCCACATAAATGTATGGAAAGTGTATCCATCGTTAGTTGTTAAGGGTTAAGACACAGAGTGGAAACTCTATTATCATCAGGAGAGAGAATTCACTTTGTATAGATATACATATGTATTATACACACAACAGAAATGTTCTCACCTCAAATCTCTGGAGGGTGTGATGTCACTTGGACTTCCAGAGGCAATCTTGACCACACTCTTGTTAGGAGTACTCTTGTTAGGAACAATCTGAAGTGGAGAGTTCATGCTTGTTTCCATGGGGCTCAGTGGACCCACGACCTCTTCGAGCTGATTCGAGGAGGCTACACTTACACGACTACCAGATTCAACACTGTCCAAGTCCAATGAATCTCTCATACTCTGTCGTCTGTTAGCCTCTAGTTGAGATGTACTGTTTCCGTGATTTGCCATGCCTTTTTTCGCTGGAACAGGTGGGACCATTTGAAATTTTGGGCCACTGCCTGCAATCCTGTCTAGATGTATCTGGCGCTTTACTGCATTCATTACTTCATAGTCATCTTGGAGTGGATCAACAGAGGTTGACAGTGGGTTTACAGCCTGGGATATCTTGGTAGTGCCAGCTTGTGGTAGAGGAACGGGGATGTCCCTTGGCTGAGTGGAGTGATTAAAGTCTTGGCGGGTGACGATGACGTATTCGTCTGTCAGTGGATTAGGTTTGAGAGGACCGGAGGAACTGAGCTGTGCAAGAGATCCATTACCCACTGAAGAAAACCCTCCACTGTTTGAAAACTGGATACTGTGACTCTGAGAAGGGGTGACTTTACGCACACTTCCAATGCTACGAGGTGGTGTGGGCACTTGCTGCTTCAGAGTTTGATTCCGAGAAGTATCTTCGGCAGGTAAAACCAGCTCATAGCCATCCTCGTGAAGAGCTCTAGCTTCTTTACTAACACTAACTGAACCACTACTTAAGTTTGGTGCTGGACTAATATTGACAGCAGATGCTTTAAGATTACAGGGGACAGTTGCATACAGGTTTGATGTGGAGTGAATTGCGATGTTGGGGTGAGAGCCGCGGCGATTTGGATCGGTGTCTTGTATTTCTGCGTAAACATTTTCAGGACGCTGTTGCTGTCCTGACTGCTGGGAAGTGGCATCGGGCGGGTCGATGAGATCAATTTCTATGTACCTGTGGTTGAGTGCACGAGGCGAGGGAGTCAGTGCGAAGTGGACGTGTTTGAGCTGGTGGATCTGGACTTAGGTTGACTCTGCGATGTACCAGGGACTCAGTGATGACTTGAGCGTCCCGTTGGTTTCTTTTGGGGATTCAATGGTCTACATATTCGTATGGATATCGGCCATCTCCCCGTCTGTCATGAGATGGCGTGGAATCGCTGGGTCGTGGGACACTGTATGTCTCTTGTTCGGGTGTAGGTAAACGTTGTCTGGAGTTGATTGTTGGGTAACGTACCGAGTTGCCCCTCTAATGGGCTTACCATTATCCATACTCTCTATTGCAGATATCAGCCTGTTGGCAGACAGCAGCGCTAGAACACAAATTACCTCACTCACATTGTCCCCCTCCCTCCCTCTCTCCCTAGCATGTTTCTAGCTGGCCTCACCCAACTGCCATTGGTGAAGACTGTTACCATGGTCCTCCAGCAAGGCCTTGACAACTGCAGGAGACTCTGAGTCTGGACCGGGATGCCGTGCGGTTTCAGCCGCTTCATTCGATCTTGCGCGCATGCGCATGAGGTACCGAGTTGCGCACCTGCGCTCGCGCTATAGACGAGTGTCTGTTCATTCATATTTCATTAATTGCTAGAGCGGAACTTCCATCTTGTGTCGAATCGCCAGTAAAAGCCCTCTTTCATCGGTATGCCTTCGACCAGTACCTAGCCTCGTACATAGTAGATACATAGGCCGTTCCGTCTGTGCAGCGAGTAGTCTATTAATTAATTAAAGCTTACCGCAGAGGCGAGGGTTTCGAATACGACCGATTTAACTAAGCACCTCCCGTTCCGAACCCCGCCTCTGCTTGTCTTCCTTGTTCTGAATTACGAATTCCTTCACTCCTTTAATACAGCTACCAGTTCCAGTGAGGCCACTTGTACTCCAGATCTATGACTACTATACAGTCAGGAGG
Organism: Theonella swinhoei; assembly: GCA_963970385.1. Classification (NCBI taxonomy): domain Eukaryota; kingdom Metazoa; phylum Porifera; class Demospongiae; order Tetractinellida; family Theonellidae; genus Theonella; species Theonella swinhoei. Next base: position 2,159,880 of record OZ019949.1, on the reverse strand, counting down.
TGAGCCATAATGAGGTTGTCATCTGTATACCGAGGTTATGACCTGGATCATGAACTGGTCACCTCCCTACATTTACTGGGTTGGTGATCTCCATCCAATATTTAAAGAGACGTACCTCACAGTGCTGTTATCAGCAGGAAGGGTACTGGGTGTGGGGGATAGTCAACCTGTTCTGTCACGCCATCCCAAACTAGGGGGGACCAGTTCTGGCAGCCATAAGTGGTCCTGCCAGACCAGTTATAGGCAAGACCAGTTTTGGTGTGACAGCTCCTGTTAGCAATATCTGGCTATGGTTTCAGCCTTGTAAGTTCCCCATGATCCCCCACATGCACTCAGATTCCTTATAGTCTCATGGGACATCAGACTATGGATACCTCGCGCCATAGCTGGCGTCAACATCGTCACAAACAACATTCCTAAACATTACTCCAGGGAAATTTAGATTGACTAATGACACTCCTATAAAAAAATGAAAATTGAGCGTGACTAATGACATTCCTAAAGCTTGATATCGATACCACCTACGATCCCCCACATGCACCCAGTACGATCCCCCACACGCACCCAGATTCCTTATAGTCTCATGGGACATCGGACTATGTTAACTATGGAGCATCAGAACAAGAGGTGATATACATAAGTGAACAGGTGTCAGAACAAGAGGTGATATACAGTTTGTGAGAATTGAGAGACTTATCAGTGTACATGCATGTGATACAAAAACAAGTGTGTAAGAACCAAGAAAGAGAACAGGGCATTACATAAATACCTCGCGCCACAGGGCCGGCGGAGACGGTAGGCCAGGTAGGGCATTTGCCCTACCACTTTTTGGTGGTCCATACAGGATATGACGTGTCTCTAATTTTTATCCGAGATAGTGAACTAAGTCTAGCTGCGTTCGCAGTCACGCAATATACCAGTCCAGCCAGTACATCAACCTCATCGACTAAAATACGTAGGGCAAAAAGGGGCAGGGCCGGTGGTGGGCGAATTCGCGTGAAAAGGCGCTATATAGATTGCCTATCGGCCGCTGATTAGCGCGATGCATATTTGCAAGATCTGCAGCCGGAAGAGAGATACGCTTTGCACGCCCTTTGGGTGACCCAGAAGTTTGCGCATGTGCATGCTGCTGGATATGTACATAATTATGTAGAAGAGTCTAAATACGACTGCATGGAAGCAAATTTTGATTGGTAAAAACTGTTGCGCTCATGCGCGCCCATTAGCCGCACTGCAGTTGCCCTACCACCCTTTGTGGAGCTGCTCCGCCATAGCTGGCGTCAACGTCGTCACAAACGACATTCAAAATTGAGCGTGACTAATGACATTCATAAAGCGTGATACCACGTACGTACGCATTGGCGGAGATACGGACCCGGATTAGCTGCCTCGCGCACGCTAATTGCTCATGTGATCCGATCATAAATTGTTTTATTTAGGCAGCCTGAGCAACACTGGTAAAATACTGTGTTGGCTGCAAATGTCAATGTACTAGCCTTAGTCCCAGGAATGGACAATTTTCACACTTTGTGCATTTCTCAATTATGGAGCATTTAAGTCACACATGTGGTATACCAACATCGTCCATCATTATATGTTCATATAATTATCTCATATAACATTAATTTTAGGTAATTTATTTTTCACAGCCGGGAGGAACTGAAGCTGAATCTTTAGCAGTAATATCACCACAAGTACATAAAGTGTAAAAGCATTTTAAAAAGTATATAAACAAGATCAAAATGCAGCATCCATGCAGACAAAGGCAGGGGATGATAGCATGCAACAATCATAGCATGCGTAACACCTTTAGTATTTATAGGTGTAGGGATATGGGGTTAGTTTTACACTTGTTTCACTGGTTTTTACTGGAGGTAGAACTCTGCACGGAAGTCAGTAGGATTATAGGTGTTGCTACACACCTTGCATATCTATAAGATAGCTACGTAGCAATAGCTAGATCTACATCCTCTCTGGTACGAATATTGCCTACTGAGTACAACAGCGGGTCCAGTTGCCTGTTACAGTTTTGTCGTTCAAAGAAACCGACGCAAACCGCACAAAACTAACTACATACAAGTTAGACACCACATGCGAGGTGACCACGTAAACAGAGGCAGAGACAGCATGTCAAAAGTGGGGGGGCTCGGCGTTCATGAAGTTGGGGGTTATATACATTCATTCTGAATACATCCAGCATAGGCTATTACATTCTTCATGACAACCTCCAATTTTGGGGGGCTCAGCCCCCCCTTATCAAAAAGTGGGGGGGCTCAAGCCCCCCCTGCCCCCCAGGTTCTCTGCCTCTGGTAAATCACAGGGAAATGGTCCACGAATACGGACTTCCACGGGGTCAAAGGAGTCCGTCTTTGCACCGTGCTCACACCGTACGCACGTTGCAAAAGTCCGTATAGATTAGGCCTTGGCACATCATGCTGGCATAATTTTGAGCATAATAGCTCTCATTCCTGACTGGAGCATAATTGAGCATAATGACAAATTTCTTGAGCATAATGATTTCGCAACAAAGAGAAAGCTTGCATTCAAGCATCATTCCAACCTGTATACATAGTCATGTAGTGCACTGTTCTGATACTGTGTAAAATGGCTCTTCAGAATTGAAAAGACCTTATCAGCAGATGCTGAAATTAGATCTATTGGTAGCTGAATCACTTTTTGGGCCATGTGTCACATCACGTAACAGGGTCAAAGGTCGCCTACTATGGCTTTGATTGAGCATAATAGGTCACTACAGGAGCATAATGATTAGCTTCTTGGAGCATAGGAGCATAGCATAATGACTTGAATTTTGAGCATAATGTGCCAAGCCCTAGTATAGATACCATGTATCACTATACGGACTTACGCGGACTTTTGCAACGTGCGTACGGTGTGCGCACGGTGCAAAGACGGACGCCTTTAACCCCATGGAAGTCCGTATTTATGGACCATTTTCCCTGTGAATTTGGTTCGTAGCTGTCACAAATCCTGCATTTTGATTAGTCAATAGCAGGTTCCTTATTTTGCATAGTGAACCGAATCCCACATAGTAAACCTACATTTTTAACAAGCTACATACATAGTGAACCTACATTTTTTACATCCAATTTACAAGAAGCAAAACCAGAGAATAGATAAGAATTTACAACACTACATGATATTTACATCAATTATAGATAAGAAAGCACAGCTGTCCAAAACACATGTAGCTATATACAATCATAGTAGAAGAGGGGCGTGGCTGCATAGTGGAGGAGACGAGGCAGCGTAGGAGAGGGAGGAGCTGCCGGGAACTCTAGCCTCGTTCCCAGGCCGATTTCAAGCCGCGGAGAAACGGCCTGGTATCGACTGTTCGCGCATGCGCCAAATACCCCACGATTCGTCAGGTATTACAGGTAACGAAAATCGCGGTAGGACCCGACCTAAGGACCCACGCCTAAGGTGCGCTTTTCCCCTAAGTGCACACGCGCCGCGCACGCGCGCTCTCCGTCATTTTTTGCGTGCTACTGAGTAGTACTCTTTTCTTTTCATAATGTGGAATAATAATATTTAGTTAAGCCACGAACTCGAAGTGGAGCGTTAAGTTTCGAAGACCCGGTCATAACGGTACGTGAGATGTCACACAGTTGTCACACTTTCCAGCTATCTACCATTACCAGTCATTATAGTCAATAGGCAATAATGACAATTAGAGATGGAAAGATCATGCAGTAATTTTACTGAGGGTTTCAATGTAACTTTAAATTGAAGAAGAAAAAGGAAGTTTTACTTGATAATGCACCACATAAAATGTAAAATAAAGACTCAGCTGTATAGCCTTCAATCCACTTCTATCATGTACATCAGTAAAACACCCACCTTGATATTACCTATTCAATAGCAATCAGGTTCTGATCACAACAGCATTATAATAGGATATATAATAGGATTTCAAACATAAATCACTCAAGCTTCCAGGTAAAATAGTAACATGTTTACACATAAAAGGTACATGAAGAATTAACAATGAGGAATCATCCTTAAATGATGCTTTAGAGTACTCTAAAAGTGCATTGAAGAATATGAGGTACCTCAAATCCATATTCCAAGTACTTTGGATCCCTGATTGAATCCTCTACATCTAAGACAATCTATATGCAACTCACCCACGTACTAACTGGTGAATCTAAAACATGTTTACCTATTAATTGACAATATTGAAAGGTGCATAATAATATGATGTAAAGCCTTTAGTTTAATGCGAGGAATTCAATTAAGGACCGTGAGTACTCGGAATGTGGATTTGAGGTACGTCGTCTTCATATATGCACATTTAATCCACTCTAAAGCATTGAGTATTGTGTCTGATGATCGCATAATCATGCATTTTTCATAAGTCAATCAATAAGCAATCATAATAATAATATGACCCAAGGACCCACACTTGCAGTTCAAATATAGTAACTAAATGCATTGAAACTCTGTTTTTAGATTCACCAGCTAATGGGGAAGTTACATACAGAGTTTCACTCTGCTACTCATTAACATAGATGTAGAGCATTTGGTTTAATTTCAAGCATTCAATTAGGGACCCAAAGTATTAACTTGAGGTATCTTATCTTCTTCAATGAACTTTAAATCCACTCTAAAGGTGCCTGATAATCATATAATCAGCACCTTTCTTCTGTCAATCAATAAGCAAACATATGATAATTTGACCCAAGGACCCACACCTGCAGTTCGAATATAGTTTAACTAAATGCACTGAAACTCGGTTTTTAGATTCACCAGTTAGTGGGGAAGTAGCATAAAGAGTTTCACTACAGTACTCATTACCGTAGAATTAGAGCATTTGGTTTCATGTAAAGCATTGAAATAGGGACCCAAAGCAATTGGGATATGGATTTGAGGAACCTCATCTTCTTTAACACAGTTTAAATCCACTCGAAAGCATTGTGTCAGATGATCACAAAATCATGCAATTCACATCAGTTAATCAATAAGCAATTTATCCAAGGACCCACACCTCCATTTCAAGTAATATCTATCTATTCTCATAATGCATTTAGTAAACAGCAGGTGTGGTTCCATAGCTCAATTATTGCATGTCTGCTGTTTGGTGGAATGCTGAAAGGTGCATGATCATGTGGTCGAAAGACACAATACTCAATGCTTTAGAGTGGACTTAAAGTGCATTGAACTTTGGGTGCCTAATTGAATGCCTCACATAAAACCAAATGCTCTGAGTTTCAATGCATTCAGTTAAACTATACTCGAACTGTGGGTGTGGGTCCTTGGATCAAATTATTCCACGTTTACTTATTGATTGACTACGGAATGGTGCATACCTTTGTGATCATTAGACACAATACTTAATGCTTTAAGTGCATCGAAGAAGATAAGATACCTCAAATCTGCATTCCAGGTACTTTGGGTCCCTAATGGAATGCGTCATATGAAACAAAATGCTCTACATCTATGGTAATGAGTAGCAGAGTGAAACAATGCATGCAACTTTCCCACTAACTGGTGAATCTGAAAACAGAATTTCAATGCGTTAAGTTAAATTATACTTCAATTGTAGGTGTGGGTCCTTGGATCAGATTATTACACGTTTGCTTAATGATTGACTGATGAAAAGTGCATTATTATGTGGTCATCAGACACAATACGCAATGCTTTAGAGTGGATTTAATGTGCATTGAAGAAGATGAGGTACCTCATATCCACATTCCCGGTAGTTTTGGTCACTAATGAAATGCTTCATATGAAACCAAATGCTCTACAACTATTGTAATCGATAGTCAATTGAAATTCTCTATGCAACTTACCCACTCACTGGTGAATCAAACAAACAGAGTTTAATGCATTCAGTTAAACTATATATACTCGAACTGCAGGTGTGGGTCCTTGGGTCAAATTATTCCACGTTTGCTTATTGATTGACTGATGAAAAGTGCATTATTATATGGTCATCAGACACAATATGCAATGCTTTAGAATGGATTTAATGTGCATTGAAGAAGATGAGGTACCTCATATCCACATTCCCGGTACTTTGGGTCCTTAATATAATGCTTCACATAAAACCAAATGCTCTACATTTATTGTAATGAGTAGTCAAGGGAAATTCTTTATACAACTTCACTTGTAACTGGTGAATCTGAAAACAGAGTTCCAATGCATTCAGTTAAACTATACTCGAACTGTGGGTGTGGGTCCTTGGGTCAGATTATTCCACGGTTACTTATTGATTGACTACAGAATGGTGCATACGTACTTTTGTGATCATTAGACACAATACTCAATGCTTTAAAGTGCATTGAAGAAGATAAGATACCTCAAATCTGAATTCCAGGTACTTTGGGTCCCTAATGGAATGCTTCATATGAAACAAAGTGCTCTACATCTATAGTAATGAGTAGCAGAGTGAAACAATGCATGCAACTTTTCCACTAACTGGTGAATCTAAAAACAGAATTTCAATGCGTTAAGTTAAATTATACTTCAATTGTAGGTGTGGGTCCTTGGATCAGATTATTACACGTTTGCTTAATGATTTACTAATGAAAAGTGCATTACTATGTGGTCATCAGACACAATACGCAATGCTTTAGAGTGGATTTAATGTGCATTGAAGAAGATGAGGTACCTCATATCCACATTCCCGGTACTTTGGGTCCTTAATATAATGCTTCACATGAAACCAAATGCTCTACATTTATTGTAATGACTAGTCAAGGGAAATTCTGTATGCAACTTCACTTGTAACTGGTGAATCTGAAAACAGAGTTTCAATGCATTCAGTTAAACTATACTCGAACTGTGGGTGTGGGTCCTTGGGTCAAATTATTCCACGGTTACTTATTGATTGACTACGGAATGGTGCATACCTTTGTGATTATTAGACACAATACTCAATGCTTTAAAGTGCATTGAAGAAGATGAGATACCTCAAATCTGCATTCCAGGTACTTTGGGTCCCTAATGGAATGCTTCATATGAAACAAAGTGCTCTACATCTATAGTAAAGAGTAGCAGAGTGAAACAATGCATGCAACTTTCGCACTAACTGTTGAATCTGATAACAGAATTTCAATGCGTTAAGTTAAATTATACTTCAATTGTAGGTGTGGGTCCTTGGATCAGATTATTACACGTTTGCTTAATGATTGACTGATGAAAAGTGCATTATTATGTGGTCATCAGACACAATACACAATGCTTTAGAGTGGATTTAATGTGCATTGAAGAAGATGAGGTACCTCATATCCACATTCCCGGTACTTTGGGTCCTTAATATAATGCTTCACATGAAACCAAATGCTCTACATTTATTGTAATGAGTAGTCAAGGGAAATTCTTTATGCAACTTCACTTGTAACTGGTGAATCTGAAAACAGAGTTCCAATGCATTCAGTTAAACTATACTCGAACTGTGGGTGTGGGTCCTTGGGTCAGATTATTCCACGGTTACTTATTGATTGACTACGGAATGGTGCATACGTACTTTTGTGATCATTAGACACAATACTCAATGCTTTAAAGTGCATTGAAGAAGATAACATATCTCAAATCATAAACCACATTTGCTTATTGATTGACGACTGAAAAGTGCATTATTATGTGGTCATCTGACACAATACGCAATGCTTTAGAGGTGCATCGAAGAAGATGAGGTACCTCAAATCTGAATTCCAGGTGCTTTGTGTCCCTAATGGAATGCTTCATATGAAACAAAGTGCTCTACATCTATGGTAATAAGTAGCAGAGTGAAACAATGTATGCAACTTTCAAACTAACTGGTGAATCTAAAAACCGAATTTCAATGCGTTAAGTTAAATTATACTTCAATTGTAGGTGTGGGTCCTTGGATCAGATTATTACACGTTTGCTTAATGATTGACTGATGAAAAGTGCATTATTATGAGGTCATCAGACACAATATGCAATGCTTTAGAGTGGATTTAATGTGCATTGAAGAAGATGAGGTACCTCATATCCACATTCCCGGTACTTTGGGTCCTTAATATAATGCTTCACATGAAACCAAATGCTCTACATTTATTGTAATGAGTAGTCAAGGGAAATTTTTTATGCAACTTCACTTGTAACTGGTGAATCTGAAAACAGAGTTCCAATGCATTCAGTTAAACTATACTCAAACTGTGGGTGTGGGTCCTTGGGTCATGCTTTAAAGTGCATTGAAGAAGATAACATATCTCAAATCACAAACCACATTTGCTTATTGATTGACGGCTGAAAAGTACATTATTATGTGGTCATCTGACACAATACACAAAGCTTTAGAGGTGCACTGAAGAAGATGAGGTACCTCAAATCTGCATTCCAGGTACTTTGTGTCCCTAATGGAATGCTTCATATGAAACAAAGTGCTCTACATCTATGGTAATGAGTAGCAGAGTGAAACAATGTATGCAACTTTCAAACTAACTGGTGAATCTAAAAACAGAATTTCAATGCGTTAAGTTAAATTATACTTCAATTGTAGGTGTGGGTCCTTGGATCAGATTATTACACTGATTGACTGATGAAAAGTGCATTATTATGTGGTCATCAGACACAATACGCAATGCTTTAGAGTGGATTTAATGTGCATTGAAGAAGATGAGGTACCTCATATCCACATTCCCGGTAGTTTTGGTCACTAATGAAATGCTTCATATGAAACCAAATGCTCTACAAGTATTGTAATAGATATTCAATTGAAATTCTCTATGCAACTTACCCACTCACTGGTGAATCAAACAAACAGAGTTTAATGCATTCAGTTAAACTATATATACTCGAACTGCAGGTGTGGGTCCTTGGGTCTAATTATTCCACGTTTGCTTATTGATTAACTGATGAAAAGTGCATTATTATATGGTCATCAGACACAATACGCAATGCTTTAGAGTGGATTTAATGTGCATTGAAGAAGATGAGGTACCTCATATCCACATTCCCGGTACTTTGGGTCCTTAATATAATGCTTCACATGAAACCAAATGCTCTACATTTATTGTAATGAGTAGTCAAGGGAAATTCTGTATGCAACTTCACTTGTAACTGGTGAATCTGAAAACAGAGTTTCAATGCATTCAGTTAAACTATACTCGAACTGTGGGTGTGGGTCCTTGGGTCAAATTATTCCACGGTTACTTATTGATTGACTATGGAATGGTGCATACCTTTGTGATCATTAGACACAATACTCAATGCTTTAAAGTGCATTGAAGAAGATAAGATACCTCAAATCTGCATTCCAGGTACTTTGGGTCCCTAATGTAATGCATCATATGAAACAAAGTGCTCTACATCTATAGTAATGAGTAGCAGAGTGAAACAATGTATGCAACTTTCCCACTAACTGGTGAATCGTTAAGTTAAATTATACTTCAATTGTAGGTGTGGGTCCTTGGATCAGATTATTACACGTTTGCTTAATGAGTAAACGTGGAATAATTTGACCCAAGGACCCACACCCACAGTTCGAGTATAGTTTAACTGAATGCATTGAAATTCCGTTTTCTGATTCACCAGTTAGTAGTGAAGTTGCATACAGAATTTCCCTTGACTACTCATTACCATAAATATAGAGCATTTGGTTTCATGTGAAGCATTATATTAAGGACCCAAAGTACCGGGAATGCAGATTTGAGGTACCTCATCTTCTTCAATGCATTTTCAATCCATCCTTAAACTAAAGCATTGAGTACTGTGTTTGATGACCACCTATTCATGCACTAGCTCAGCACTCATTACCATAGATGTAGAGCACTATGTTTCATATGAAGCTTTCCATTAGGGACCCAAAGTACCTGGAATGCAGATTTGAGGTACCTCATCTTCTTCGATGCACCTCTAAAGCATTGCGTATTGTGTCAGATGACCACATAATAATGCACTTTTCAGCCGTCAATTAATAAGCAAATGTGGTTTGTGATTTGAGATATGTTATCTTCTTCAATGCACTTTAAAGCATTGAGTATTGTGTCTAATGATCACAAAAGTATGCACCATTCCGTAGTCAATCAATAAGTAAACGTGGAATAATTTGACCCAAGGACCCACACCCACAGTTCGAGTATAGTTTAACTTAATGTATTGAAACTCTGTTTTCAGATTCACCAGTTACAAGTGAAGTTGCATAAAGAATTTCCCTTGACTACTCATTACAATAAATGTAGAGCATTTGGTTTCATGTGAAGCATTATATTAAGGACCCAAAGTACCGGGAATGTGGATATGAGGTACCTCATCTTCTTCAATGCACATTAAATCCACTCTAAAGCATTGCGTATTGTGTCTGATGACCATATAATAATGCACTTTTCATCAGTCAATCAATAAGCAAACGTGGAATAATTTGACCCAAAGACCCACACCTGCAGTTCGAGTATAGTTTAACTGAATGCATTAAACTCCGTTTGTTCACCAGTGAGTGGGTAAGTTGCATAGAGAATTTCAATTGACTATCGATTACAATAGTTGTAGAGCATTTGGTTTCATATGAAGCATTTCATTAGGGACCAAAACTACCGGGAATGTGGATATGAGGTACCTCATCTTCTTCAATGCACATTAAATCCACTCTAAAGCATTGCGTATTGTGTCTGATGACCACATAATAATGCACTTTTCATCAGTCAATCATTAAGCAAACGTGTAATAATCTGATCCAAGGACCCACACCTACAATTGAAGTATAATTATTTAACTTAACGCATTGAAATTCTGTTTTCAGATTCACCAGTTAGTGGGAAAGTTGCATGCATTGTTTCACTCTGCTATTCATTACTATAGATGTAGAGCACTTTGTTTCATATGAAGCATTCCATTAGGGACCCAAAGTACCTGGAATGCAGATTTGAGGTATCTTATCTTCTTCAATGCACTTTAAAGCATTGAGTATTGTGTCTAATGATCACAAAGGTATGCACCATTCCGTAGTCAATCAATAAGTAACCGTGGAATAATTTGACCCAAGGACCCACACCCACAGTTTGAACATTGAAATTCTGTTTTCAGATTCACCAGTTAGTGGGAAAGTTGCATGCATTGTTTCACTCTGCTACTCATTACCATAGATGTAGAGCACTTTGTTTCATATGAAACATTCCATTAGGGACCCAAAGTACCTGGAATGCAGATTTGAGGTATCTTAAAGCATTGAGTATTGTGTAAAGCATTGAGTATTGTGTCTAATGATCACAAAGGTATGCACCATTCCGTAGTCAATCAATAAGTAACCGTGGAATAATTTGACCCAAGGACCCACACCCACAGTTCGAGTATAGTTTAACTGAATGCATTGAAACTCTGTTTTCAGATTCACCAGTTACAAGTGAAGTTGCATACAGAATTTCTCTTGACTACTCATTACAATAAATGTAGAGCATTTGGTTTCATGTGAAGCATTATATTAAGGACCCAAAGTACCGGGAATGTGGATATGAGGTACCTCATCTTCTTCAATGCACATTAAATCCACTCTAAAGCATTGTATATTGTGTCTGATGACCATATAATAATGCACTTTTCATCTGTCAATCAATAAGCAAACGTGGAATAATTTGACCCAATTAAGGACCCACACCTGCAGTTCGAGTATAGTTTAACTGAATGCATTAAACTCCGTTTGTTTGATTCACCAGTGAGTGGGTAAGTTGCATAGAGAATTTCAATTGACTATCGATTACAATAGTTGTAGAGCATTTGGTTTCATATGAAGCATTTCATTAGGGACCAAAACTACTGGGAATGTGGATATGAGGTACCTCATCTTCTTCAATGCACATTAAATCCACTCTAAAGCATTGCGTATTGTGTCTGATGACCACATAATAATGCACTTTTCATCAGTCAATCATTAAGCAAACGTGTAATAATCTGATCCAAGGACCCACACCTACAATTGAAGTATAATTTAACTTAACGCATTGAAATTCTGTTTTCAGATTCACCAGTTAGTGGGAAAGTTGCATGCATTGTTTCACTCTGCTACTCATTACCATAGATGTAGAGCACTTTGTTTCATATGACGCATTCCATTAGGGACCCAAAGTACCTGGAATGCAGATTTGAGGTATCTTATCTTCTTCGATGCACTTAAAGCATTAAGTATTGTGTCTAATGATCACAAAGGTATGCACCATTCCGTAGTCAATCAATAAGTAAACGTGGAATAATTTGATCCAAGGACCCACACCCACAGTTCGAGTATAGTTTAACTGAATGCATTGAAACTCAGAGCATTTGGTTTTATGTGAGGCATTCAATTAGGCACCCAAAGTTCAATGCACTTTAAGTCCACTCTAAAGCATTGAGTATTGTGTCTTTCGACCACATGATCATACACCTTTCAGCATTCCACCAAACAGCAGACATGCAATAATTGAGCTATGGAACCACACCTGCTGTTTACTAAATGCATTATGAGAATAGATAGATATTACTTGAAATGGAGGTGTGGGTCCTTGGATAAATTGCTTATTGATTAACTGATGTGAATTGCATGATTTTGTGATCATCTGACACAATGCTTTCGAGTGGATTTAAACTGTGTTAAAGAAGATGAGGTTCCTCAAATCCATATCCCAATTGCTTTGGGTCCCTATTTCAATGCTTTACATGAAACCAAATGCTCTAATTCTACGGTAATGAGTACTGTAGTGAAACTCTTTATGCTACTTCCCCACTAACTGGTGAATCTAAAAACCGAGTTTCAGTGCATTTAGTTAAACTATATTCGAACTGCAGGTGTGGGTCCTTGGGTCAAATTATCATATGTTTGCTTATTGATTGACAGAAGAAAGGTGCTGATTATATGATTATCAGCACCTTTAGAGTGGATTTAAAGTGCATTGAAGAAGATAAGATACCTCAAGTTAATACTTTGGGTCCCTAATTGAATGCTTGACATCAAACCAAATGCTCTACATCTATGTTAATGAGTAGCAGAGTGAAACTCTGTATGTAACTTCCCCACTAGCTGGTGAATCTAAAAACAGAGTTTCAATGCATTTAGTTACTATATGAACTGCAAGTTTGGGTCCTTGGGTCAAATTATTATTATATTTGCTTATTGATTGACTTATGAAAAATGCATGATTATGCGATTATCAGACACAATACTCAATGCTTTAGAGTGGATTAAATGTGCATATATGAAGACAAGGTACCTCAAATCCACATTCCGAGTACTCATGGTCCTTAATTGAATTCCTCGCATTAAACTAAAGGCTTTACATCATATAATCATGCACCTTTCATAGGTAAACATGTTTTAGATTCACCAGTTAGTACGTGGGTGAGTTGCATATAGATTGTCTTAGATGTAGAGGATTTGGCTTCATTCAATCAGGGATCCAAAGTACTTGGAATATGGATTTGAGGTACCTCATATTCTTCAATGCACTTTTAGAGTACTCTAAAGCATCATTTAAGGATGATTCCTCATTGTTAATTCTTCATGTACCTTTTATGTGTAAACATGTTACTATTTTACCTGGAAGCTTGAGTGATTTATGTTTGAAATCCTATTATATATCCTATAATAATGCTGTTGTGATCAGAACCTGATTGCTATTGAATAGGTAACATCAAGGTGGGTGTTTTACTGATGTACATGATAGAAGTGGATTGAAGGATATACAGCTGAGTCTTTATTTTACATTTTATGTGGTGCATTGTCAAGTAAAACTGCCTTTATCTTCTTCAATTTAAAGTTACATTGAAACCCTCAGTTAAATTACTGCATGCTCTTTCCATCTCTAATTGTCATTATTGCCTATTGACTATAATGACTGGTAATGGTAGATAGCTGGAAAGTGTATTTATGTGACAACTGTGTGACATCTCACGTACCGTTATGACCGGGTCTTCGAAACTTAACGCTCCACTTCGAGTTCGTGGCTAAACTAAATATTATTATTCCACATTATGAAAAGAAAAGAGTACTACTCAGTAGCACGCAAAAAATGACGGAGAGCGCGCGTGCGCGGCGCGTGTGCACTTAGGGGAAAAGCGCACCTTAGGCGTGGGTCCTTAGGTCGGGTCCTACCGCGATTTTGCTCTACTATAATACCTCGATTCGTGGGGTACCGGATATTTACGCGCGCTTCTAGCTACATGTTACCGTGCACTTTCGTATATTCGAGTAGAAATAGTAACCCCCCAAGTTCTATATTGCCTTCTTTTGGCAATAAAATTATGAGTATAGTACAAACTGAAAGATATATATTTACATGGCAATACGTCTCTTTTTTCGGTCCTTCCAATCTTGTACTATAGCTTCAAGCTCAGATTCATTCAACTTTTCTGGACCCTCAATACATATACGCATTGCATAATCCAGAATTTCCTGTCCGAGGCGGCTTAAACGAGTTTTAACTTGTCTCGTGCTGCTAAAGCTTCTTTCTACCGTTGCTGTGGTAACAGGAATTACTAAGACAATTGTAGCTAGTTTGGAGAGTTTAGGAAATCCAGCAGAGATTAGAAAACCTACTGCGCATGTGCATTCGGCATAACAGTCATAACTTCTCCCCCTAAAAAAAGTTTCTAGATGAAACCCTGACTGCCACATTCATCAGAAGCAACCTCCCTAGTAATGCGGTGGCTGCCGTACATAGCACTGGGCGCTTGTTACCTGGTGCGGGCGGGGCTCAGAACAAATGCTTGCGATATTCGGAAAAAGTGATCTGTTTTCGTTTTCACGACTTTCGACACCCGATCGTGCAATTTGAAGCCAACCACCGTGTTCAGCGACATCTCTTTTGCCCCAGAGCACTGCTTAGAATTTATCTAGTTAGCTTAGAAACACTGCTAGCCGGCCTAATACAATTCGCACGCACTTTGGTTGAGGAGCGCCGTTATGCGGTTGAGGAGCGGCGTTATGATCAGCGTTACCGGTACTGCGATTAGAATTATTCAATTTCCCTATTATTCAAGTATTTTATTCACAAATTTCCTTCCTAGAATAAACTAAACGGCATCAACATAAAGCCAAGTAAGTATCCTTGACCTGTACCAAAATTCGCGTTTGGTAGCCTCTTTGTTTACGGAAAAAACGTGCCTGTTCGGAAACCCTTCCCGTCCTGATCCCCTCGCCATTACCTTATCTCCCTTGTTTAGGTGCTTTGGGTGGTGTGTGTTAGGATAGAAAAAGACATGTTCACAAGACTTATATGTCAAATTTCAAGTGCTGCATATAAAAGAATGTAGATATTGATTTTTCATGTTGATTCAATGACTCTGAAATCTGTGTGTAGGTTGGCGGTTGATCTTATTATCATAACGTGAGCTATCCCCACAGTTTAGGCGAGCTACTAATGGGTTAATCGATTTGTAACATATACCTCTGTGAACACCCCACATGCTTAGCTACTGATGAGTCCCTTCCTTCTCTGTAGGCGTCTGGTCTAACTCTATCTTCCTGTCCTACTAGCTCTGCCTGGACTGGAGAAGTCTGGCTATCAAAGGTAATGTACAAGTACAGAGGATATGACCTGGATCACGAACTGCAGTGGCGTAGACAGGGGGGGTGCTTTGGGTGCTCGAGCACCCCCTTTATGCTTGAGGGTATAGCCCTAGACTACTGTACTGTACATTCCATTCTTACATGAAGATTTAGCGGACCCAGAGCACCCTGTTTATCTCAGGATTTAGCTTGATATCGATGTACATGTAAAGCGGGCGATTCATGTTCGTACGTCGAGGCGTCGATATTACGCGCTTCTTTTTATGCGAATCTCACAAGCTTGCGACATGTCGAGAAAGTCGTTCGTGTGCAACTGCTGATCATGAGAAGATGCTCGTCTCAACAGCGCAATTTATGTATATCTTATTGCCATTAGTCGCGCTCGCGAGCCGCAGGAAGTTGCATAATAAAGAGGCGTGGCTTCCCGCCGAAATTCCGCTCGGCACCCCCTTCCTCTAAATCCTGTCTACGCCACTGGAACTGGTCACCTCTTAATTATTACATTCCAATCTCCATGTGATTATCATGTGACTGGCTTTTGCTGGACTGAATATCAATAGAAACGTAACAGACACAGAATATAGCATGTTGATATGGTAGTATTATCTACTATACAGTAATATCCTGGCCCCATATTTCAGTATACTCAGTGTACTGAGACACTGAAGTTCCTAGTTGGACTATTGCAGATGTAGGGCTATCTGTGGAGTGTTAGTGTACAACCACATGACGTGAAGTCATTGGTTTACATATATACTGCCAGAGAGAGTATAAAGTGATCCCTTCTCAGGAGCATTACTAGCTCCTGTGCAGGTCTGAGATCCATATTCCATCCCACAGATGTGGCCATAATATAGAAGTAGGATATTGCAGTTATCCTACAGAGTGTGGGTATATATGGCAGCAATATATCTGAGGACATGTGTCCTGAGATATGTGAAACAATCTGCCAGTGATGATGTCATTTTAGTGAGTGGCAGTTGCTCATTCCCTCTCTGAGTGGGACCTAAACTGTACCACAATATCTTTTAATTGTTCTTTGTAGATATGGGCAATCGGTCTTCACGTGCCAGCCAGTCAACCCAATCTCCATCCACTATACGAACTGTTAAGGAACTGACTATCAATGACCTCCCACTCCTCTGTAATACTCTCAACCCAGTAGCTTCAAAATGCTTTGCCCTAGGCCTCCAGTTGGGGGTGGAGTATTCACAATTGTGTACTATTGAGAATGACTACAGAAAATCTAAAGATCAGTTACGTGAGATCATTTCAGAGAGACTGAAACAAGACTCACCTCTCACATGGCATGATATAGTCACAGCTCTGAGATCACCTACTGTAGGAGAGAATAGACTTGCCAGTCAGATAGAGCAGAAACATCTGCTGCAAACTATGGGGTCTCATTCACCTGTAGTGAGTGGGCCATCAGATATGAGGCATTACAGGTCTCAGTCACCAGTGAGGGGGCCATCAGATAGGGGGCATTACAGGTCTCAGTCACCAGTGAGGGGGGCATCAGATAGGGGGCATTACAGGTCTCAGTCACCAGTGAGGGGGCCATCAGATAGGGGGCATTACAGGTCTCAGTCACCAATGAGGGGGCCATCAGATAGGGGGCATTACAGGTCTCAGTCACCAGTGAGGGGGCCATCAGATAGGGGGCATTACAGGTCTCAGTCACCAATGAGGGGGCCATCAGATAGGGGGCATTACAGGTCTCAGTCACCAGTGATGGGGCCATCAGATAGGGGGCATTACAGGTCTCAGTCACCAGTGAGGGAGCCATCAGATAGGGGGCATTACAGGTCTCAGTCACCAGTGAGGGGGCCATCAGATAGGGAGCAGCCTCAGTACCTACCTCCTCCAACTCCCACACATACCTCTCCATACTTGACTCTACAAATGAGTCAGTTCATTGACTATGTCAAGACTATCTATAGGTCCAGTGAGGTAGAGAGAGACACAAAGGTAGTCAAATGGCCGCCTACTCCCAGTAAGGTCTTCATCAACCTGGCATGTATTGACAGAGCTAGTGTTAGGAGAAGGGACTATGATGAAATCACAAAGGCTATGGTTCGTGATGGGAATGTAGATGTCATTTTAGAAAACAAGCGACCCATGCTTTTAAATGAAGTGGCTAGAGATGTTCCAGCCGCTGATTCAATACGTAGGGTGATACTAGTAGAGGGTGCTCCAGGTGTGGGGAAGTCCACATTTGCATGGGAGTTCTGTAGGAGGTGGGAGAGAGGAGAGATTGCTCAGCAGTATCAGTTAGTGCTGCTCCTCAGACTGAGAGATCAGAAAATGAGCAGAGCCAAGAGTCTGAGGGATCTTATCTATCATCCTTTAGAAGGTGTTTCAGAGGCTGTAAGTTTAGAAGTGATAGCTACTCATGGTCTCCATGCTTTAATTATTCTAGAAGGATATGATGAACTTCCTGAGAGATGTCGATCAGATCAGTGTCTCTTCCCACAGTTCATAGCTGGTAAGGTGCTGCCTCTAGCAACAATCATGGTCACCAGCCGTCCTTGGGCTACTGGGAGTATTCGCTACAGTCATGGGAGTCGTATGCATCAACACATTGAGATACTTGGATTTACTAATCAACAGATCACACAATACATTGAGAGCACACTCCCTCCAGACCAGGTCAGTGACTTGTCCCTCTACCTGGAGAGGCACCCTCCTATCAGAATGTGTATGTACATTCCACTGAACAGTGCTATTGTTGTGACAGTGTACCAGGAGAGCCAGGCTGGTACTGTGTGTGCTCTGCCTACAACACGTACTGAACTGTACACTGCTCTAGCACGTACACTGCTACTGCGATACCTTCGTGGCCATCCAGAGTATGAATCTGGTACTAAACCCATGAAGACATTCAAGGACTTACCTCGTGTGGTATATGGCAAATTCTCTGAACTGTCAAAGTTAGCATACAGTAGTATTGCTGGCAGCAGCAGCCGTCATGTACAGCTGATATTCAATGACAGTGATCTTCCTTCAGACTTTGACAGTCTGGGGTTCATGGACTCAGTCACTGAGCTGTATGTGACTCAGGGAACAGTCTCGTCCCATAACTTCCTACATTTGACCTTTCAAGAGTTTTTTGCTGCTGTACACATTTCTACCATGTCACCATCAGACCAGCTGAAACACTTTCAGAGACATAAGGATGGTAGCTACAGAGTAGTGTTGAGATTTCTTGCTGGACTTACAAAAATGAGTTGCTTCTCTAAAGACACAATTAAGAAGGTATTCCCTAATACTAAGAGAACTAGTAGTCCATTCAGTGTTGGCTGTGATGTTGATGTTACTATTGACCTTGTCAATTGGATGTTTGAGACACACAATGATGATGTCATATCATTACTTGAGGGAAAAACAGTTAATATCACCACTGAGAGGTCTGCGTTGCCATTAGACTACTACTCACTGGGATATTGTATAGCCCACAGCCAGTGCCAGTGGGTGCTGTCATTATATGAGGGTATAGGTGAAGAGGAGGTGAGGATGATAATGGCTAGAGCCAGTACAAGACAGGAGACTAGTATCAGGGTGGGACTGAAGGGTGCTGGCCTTTACAAGCCTCTGTCAATGTCAGCTAAATGTCTGAATATGTTATTCACACAATGGAAGAGTGTCCTTCATCTTCATGACTTACATCTGGATCTACCAGTACCATGTGATGTCATTCCATGGCCAGACCTCTCTGGACTACGAGTACTGAATTTGAGAATTAGGGGAGGGGAGAACTGGAGACTGGACACTCTATTACCTCATCTCTCATTAAAATCACTTTCTATTATTTCATGTACTGTTAAGGGTGGTGGTTTAGTATTTGAAGACTGTGATGCTATTGGACTACATATCAAATCTACAACATGTCTCAAGGAATTATGTATGGGACGCTATAATAGCTCTATTAACATTATAGATGATAAAGGGATGGAGGTAATCAGTGAAGCATTAGCTGATAACCAGACACTACCATTGGAGAGACTGGAGTTGGAGTCTTGTGGTACATTCACTGACATTATTGTAGACTGTCTGATACAGTTGATCACAAACACTACCACTCTACAACACCTCACAATACATGACTGTACATTTAGTGTTCATGGACTACTAGCACTGGCCCAAGCCTCATACCACAGCTCTACCCTGCAAGAGAAGATTCTGAAGGAGTTGACAGTTACAGTAAATGGTGATAATGAGGCAAAGGACTTTGTCCAACTGCTAGTTGAATATCCTTATATGGTGAATAATGAATATGTACACAACATTAGTGATACTGGAGCAGCAGCCCTAGCTCAGGCACTCCATCATAACTCTACCCTGAAGATGCTGGACCTGTCTGACAATGATGCTATAGGTAAAGAGGGTATTCATCAGCTAGTACAGGCTCTGACTGTCAACACATCCATCCCCAGGGCCACTCTCATTGGTGGTGGTCTGATACTTCCTAAGAGGTGTGAGGAGTATGCCACACAATGTACACAGTATAAAGCAGTGAAGACAAAAATTCAATTTTGCTAATCAATGTGAAGTCCAGAGCTCATTGGAACGACCCATTTGCTGATCTGGGCAACATTAAAATGGGCAACAGTGTGGGCTCCAGTACTGTTAAGTAATCGCAGACACAAACAGCACCTCAAGATGTGAAAAATCAACCCTGCTACAGTAAGCAGCCTTTGCAGAGTCAACAGCAGTCGTCACGTGGTCCACAGTAACCATCCCGAAACCAGACATCATGGAGTCCACAGCATGGGTCATGACAATTTCAGATACAATTAATGATGATCAGAAATACTCAATCACTTCCCACCATGCACACTACATCACTTCAAATTGAGCCAGTACAAGAATAGTCATATATAATACCAGCTTGTGTGAAGATATGTAACAGCTAGGTCTGACCATCATGACATGTAATGTCACAAGTCAATCAGGATCATTTGAGGGAATGAAAGATATTATTAACTTGAACGGTCTCCATGGAAAAATGTCTCTTATTCATATTTTTCATACAGTCACACAGTCAGTCACCCTCTGACTACCAACTGAGTCCTCACATGACTACACACAGTAGTGTACACCACTCAATGCTCAAGGACCCAACATCACAAACTCACATGCTAATGCCCTATTCTTTAACTATCCACCTCAACCCTCCACATACCACCCTCAATATCCATCTCAACCCTCCATATACCATGCACCCTCAATATCCACCTCAACCCTCCACATACCACCCTCAATATCCACCTCAACCCTCCACATACCACCATCAATATCCACCTCAACCCTCCACATACCACCCTCAATATCCACCTCGACCCTCCACATACCACCCTCAATATCCACCTCGACCTCCCACATACCACCCTCAATATCCACCTCGACCCCCCACATACCACCCTCAATATCCACCTCGATCCCCCACATACCACCCTCAATATCCACCTCAACCCTCAACCCTCCACATACCACCCTCAATATCCACCTCCACCCTCCACATACCACCCTCAATATCCACCTCAACCTCCCACATACCACCCTCAATATCCATCTCAACCCTCCATATACCATGCACCCTCAATATCCACCTCAACCCTCCACATACCACCCTCAATATCCACCTCAACCCTCCACATACCACCCTCAATATCCACCTCGACCCCCCACATACCACCCTCAATATCCACCTTGACCCCCCACATACCACCCTCAATATCCACCTCAATCTTCCACATACCACCCTCAATATCCACCTCGACCCCCCACATACCACCCTCAATATCCACCTCGACCCCCCACATACCACCCTCAATATCCACCTCGACCCTCCACATACCACCCTCAATATCCACCTCGACCTCCCACATACCACCCTCAATATCCACCTTGACCCCCCACATACCACCCTCAATATCCACCTCGATCCCCCACATACCACCCTCAATATCCACCTCAACCCTCAACCCTCCACATACCACCCTCAATATCCACCTCCACCCTCCACATACCACCCTCAATATCCACCTCAACCCTCCACATACCACCCTCAATATCAACCTCGACCCCCCCACATACCACCCTCAATATCCACCTCGACCTTCAACATACCACCCTCAATATCCACCTCGACCCACCACATACCACCCTCAATATCCACCTCAATCTTCCACATACCACCCTCAATATCCACCTCGACCCCCCACATACCACCCTCAATATCCACCTCGACCCCCCACATACCACCCTCAATATCCACCTCGACCCCCCACATACCACCCTCAATATCCATCTCCACCCTCCACATACCACCCTCAATATCCATCTCGACCCCCCACATACCACCCTCAATATCCACCTCAACCCTCTACATACCACCCTCAATATCCCCTCGACCCCACACATACCAGTGGCGTAGG
The DNA here is from genome assembly GCA_963970385.1 of Theonella swinhoei. NCBI lineage: Eukaryota > Metazoa > Porifera > Demospongiae > Tetractinellida > Theonellidae > Theonella > Theonella swinhoei. Next base: position 2,137,977 of record OZ019949.1, on the reverse strand, counting down.
AAGATGGTTTACTATAGGGGGCGCCATCCTGAATATTGAAGTGCACGTAATTTACGTACGTGAATACCTGCCATATATTAAATTCTCCTGCTGACAGTCGACCTAGCATCTAACATTTAAACCTAGCTAAGCATGTAATCGAACAGAAGGCATAGAGGTTGCTAGCCCTTGAGCATAAAATAATAGAGGGGCGCAGCCTCTGGAGCCCGCGCGGTTCCTACACCACTGCACTGGTATGTAACACATACTAGCGCGCAGAATTTAAGGGGGGGCGCCAGCCCCTGGAGCCCCCCCCCCATTCCTACGCCACTGCATACCACCCTCAATGTTGAAGGTGCTGTAGGGTTGGAAGTCCAGTGAGGTAGAGAGAGACACAAAGGTAGTCAAATGGCCGCCTACTCCCAGTAAGGTCTTCATCAACCTGGCATGTATTGAAAGAGCCAGTGTTAATAGAGGGGACTATGATGAAATCACAGAGGCTATGGTCCGTGATGGGATGTAGATAGAATATCCACCTCGACCCTCCAAATACCACCCACCTCAACCCCCCACATGCCACCCTCAATTATATATCCAGCTGGACCCTCCATATACCACCCTCAATATCCACCTCGACCCCCCACATATAACACCCTCAATATCCACCTTAACCCTCCACATACCACCCTCAATATCCACCTCGACCCTCCACATACCACCCTCAATATCCACCTCAACCCTCATAATACCACCCTCAATATCCACCATGACCCTCCACATACCACCCTCAATATCCACCTCGACCCTCCACATACCACCCTCAGTATCCACCTCGACTCCCCACATACCACCCTCAATATCCACCTCGACCCCCCACATACCACCCTCAATATCCACCTCAACCCTCCACATAACACCCTCAATATCCACCTCAACCCTCCACATACCACCCTCAATATCCACCTCGAACCCCCCACATACCACCCTCAATATCCACCTGGACCCTCCACATACCACCCTCAATATCCACCTCAACCCTCATAATACCACCCTCAATATCCACCATGACCCTCCACATACCACCCTCAATATCCACCTCGACCCTCCACATACCACCCTCAGTATCCACCTCGACTCCCCACATACCACCCTCAATATCCACCTCGACCCCGCACATACCACCCTCAATATCCACCTCAACCCTCCACATAACACCCTCAATACCCACCTCAACCCTCCACATACCACCCTCAATATCCACCTCGACCCCTCACATACCACCCTCAATATCCACCACGACCCCCCACATACCACCCTCAATATCCACCACGACCCCCCACATGCCACCCTCAATATCCACCTTGACCCCCCTCAATATTCACTTCAGGGGCCACCCTTGATATCCACCTCAGCCCCTCACATTTCACCCTCCATATTCACTTGGACCCCCCGCATGCCACCCTCAATATCAACCTCGACCCCTCATACTACCACCCCCAAATACCACCTTCAATATCCACGTCGACCCACCTTCAATATCCTCATTGACCCCCCCTCACATACCACCCTCTTTGACCCATTTTCGAAAATTAATGTCAACCCCCCACATAACACTTTTTTCAACCCACCTTCAATATCCATGTCGACCCCCCCCTCCCCTACATACCACCCTCTTCGAGTAGTGAAAATTGGGCAAAGATGGAGTTCAATAGCAACCTGTCATGTGAGATACTGTCACAATCAAACTGTACCCATCACAATGGAGAGATGTCATATACCACCCTCAATATCCACCTCAACCCTCCACATACCACCCTCAATATCCATCTCAACCCTCCATATACCACCCTCAATATCCACCTCGACCCTCCACATACCACCCTCAATATCCACCTCAACCCTCCACATACCACCCTCAATATCCATCTCAACCCTCCATATACCACCCTTAATATCCACCTCAACCCTCCACATACCACCATCAATATCCACCTCAACCCTCCACATACCACCCTCAATATCCACCTCGACCCTCCACATACCACCCTCAATATCCACCTCGACCCCCCACATACCACCCTCAATATCCACCTCGACCCTCCACATACCACCCTCAATATCCACCTCGACCCCCCACATACCACCCTCAATATCCACCTCAACCTCCCACATACCACCCTCAATATCCACCTCGACCCGCCACATACCACCCTCAATATCCACCTCAACCCTCCACATACCACCCTCAATATCCACCTCCACCCTCCACATACCACCCTCAATATCCACCTCGACCCTCCACATACCACCCTCAATATCCACCTCGACCCCCCACATACCACCCTCAATATCCACCTCAACCTCCCACATACCACCCTCAATATCCACCTCGACCCGCCACATACCACCCTCAATATCCACCTCAACCCTCCACATACCACCCTCAATATCCACCTCCACCCTCCACATACCACCCTCAATATCCACCTCGACCCTCCACATACCACCCTCAATATCCACCTCGACCCCGCACATACCACCCTCAATATCCACCTCGACCCCGCACATACCACCACCCCAACCCTCCACATACCACCCTTAATATCAGCCTTGACCCCCTCAATATTCACTTCAGGGGCCTCCACAAACCACCCTCGATATCCACCTCAAACCCTCACATTTCACCCTCCATATTCACTTTAACCCCCCACATGCCACCTCAACATCCACCTCAACCCCACATACTACCACCCCCAAATACAACCTTCAATATCCAACTTCAATATTCTCATTGACCCCCCACCACCATTTTCGAAAATTAATGTCAACCCCCCACATAACACTCTCTTCGACCCACCTTAAATATCCACGTTGACCCCCTCCCCACCATAACACCACCTTCGATATCAACGTCGACACGCTTCGTACCACCCTCTTCGACCCACCTTCAATATCCACGTCGACCCCCCCCCCCCCCCCCCCCCTACATACCACCCTCTTCGACCAAAGTAGTGAAAATTGGGCAAAGATGGAGTCTAGTAGCAACCTGTCATGTGAGATACTGTCACAATCAACTGTACCCGTCACAATGGAGAGATGTCTTAAGTTCTTATCACTCATTAGTCACTTCATCATTGATCAATGTACTGTGGCTCCTTTATACCAAACACATGATGGGAGGAAGAATACACACAGGACTTACATTCACACAGGATGACATGAAATAACCTCTGACCTCAGAGTGACTGTGGAGACCTCATGGAGTCTTTCGTATCAATCATTGATTCATTGACAACCCAGACCAAGACAGACCAAGTGAGAAGTACATCTGATCAACAGCCAATGATAAAGATAAACAACAACAAATGCTGAAACAAATACAAGAGTCTAAACAACAACTCCAGCAGAAACCCCCTCAGCAGACAAAGGTCTCGTGAAGTGGAGTTCACTGTATGTCAAGTACTACTGACATCATGGACTGTGTCATGTCAGTGTACATTATCCTCTGCCATTACCTTCATATGCATACTGTCCATTATCTAGAAAATGCTTTTACTCTTGTGTTATACAATGTATTGTGGTAATCAGGACATAGAGATTTGTATTATTCATTGGTATTGTTACATTGTGTTTGTCAATTGTTTTATTTCCAGTTCCTGTGTATATAAGAGTGTGTATGCTGTCATTTGTCACTTCATAGTCACGTTTGCATTTGTTCTTGCCCAGAGTCAAGCCGCAATACATTGTGTATGTTAGACAGCAGTCACTCATGTTAGAGTCTAGCACATAACGTGTACATGTTATATATATAATTGTACATATCCATGAAAAGCTGGAGCCACAACACAGGCTATATATTATTATAGGCATGTAGTAGTGGTGTATATAATATGTACTCTACATGCAATTACAGTAAAAACATTTTGTAATTGATATACAGCATATGTACTGGGTATTGTCAGAACATGTACAATTATAGATCACAAAAATTCTGTATTTAGCAATGACACAAATATCAATGGTTGACAAAAATTTTAACAAAACATTCTTATACACAAATGCATTACATACGAACTAATACACAGAAAAAAATGAACACAACAAAAAATATCGTGCAAATTGTCCTCAATGCTCAGGTCTTGCAGGACGTGGGAGAGGCATGGGAAGCCGTTTAGGCACTCTAGAAAAAGAGAGAGAGGACACAAATGATCATTTGCCTCTGAAGTATGCATGTTATACATCTACTTAGCATCATTCTACTTAACACTCTACCGTCCCTAAAGAAGGAAGCTAATAAAATATTAATGGCCAGTATTAAATAAATGTATGGAAAGGGTATCCGCCATTAGTTGTTAAGGGTTAAGACACAGAGTATAGAAACACTATTATCATCAGGAGAGAGAATTCACTTTGTATAGATATACATATGTATTATACACACAACAGAAAATGTTCTCACCTCAAATCTCTGGAGGGTGTGATGTCACTTGGACTTCCAGAGGCAATCTTGATGATTGTTAGGAGTACTCTTGTTAGAAACAATCTGAAGTGGAGAGTTCACCATGGGGCTCAGTGGACCCATGACCTCTTCGAGCTGATTCGAGGAGGCTACACTTACACAACTACCAGTTCCAAGTCCATTGTATCTGTTGTCTGTTTGCCTCTCCTTGACATGTACTGCATACTCCCATGACCCACTGATACCGACATGCCTAAACAGGTGGGACCATTTGAAATTTAGGGCCACTGTCTAGATGTATCTGGCACTTCACACTGCCTCGTATTCGTCTTGGAGTGGATCAACAAATTCATTACAGGTACTGGAGACCCTTCAGGCCAAAGAGTCTGGTCAGTCAGGACTTCCTGATGCCGCCTCCATCATTAGTGAGAAGAACTACGTCATGGTGTGGGATGTGGCTGCATAGATGATGGTGTGCTTTGGAGAGCTCTTATTCATATGACCTTTTATGAAAATTATATTCACTATTATTTCTTTACTACCTGTACATTTTATGTACTGAAATATGCTTAATTTCTTCCACTTTGTATACATGCATTCAAGCCTTTGTGATAATAACTTCTGCAGATCAATTGCAATAAAACGTGCATGTGCCTAGCTGTAAATATATATATAGAGCCCCTGAGCTGTGGCGTTTGAGCGCAGTGATCGAGCTTGAGGTCGCTACTTGGACCCCCAAGGCTCTTTACACAGGAAATGCCCGCATGGATACGTGGCATCGTGACGTCCATGTTTACACTGTGGCCCAGTAGTGCAATTTTCCGGTTTATAGTTTCCGCTTCAGTTTCACACCAGAGAAAAGAGAATGTACTAAAGACATGCATTGCAGTGGTGACTTGGTTGTATTTGTAGTCTCCAAGCCATCAGCCTCTGGTGTGGCGGAAACTACAAATCAGAAAATTGCACTACTGGGCCACGGTATCAATACTCTGCGTTTACAAGTCCACGACACCGCAGAAGTCTGTGTGGGACCAATCGAAAGAGGAAGTCCCATACGGACTTCTACAGTGTACATACGGACGGACTTTGATGGTGTGTAATGCGGTGTAAGCACAGACGTCTCGATACTGCTGTTCTTATCCTATCTTCGCACAAGCCACGTTAACAGCATTGTACAGACACTGTATGTGTGCAGACTATGTCTCTTTTTTCAGTGGATAGGGAAGGCTACCTTCCTGAACACGTCTTCGGATATGCAACATTTATTACTGGTGGCAATCCCCAAGGCACATGCAGCTCTACAAGGAGAAACATATAAACACGGATATATTGCTTTCCTACGATTAATAGGAACAGTGTATTATAAAAGATACTCTACAACATTTGAGTATCCATCACCAGCTACACACTTTCACCAATTCCATACAAGTGACACTACTACCTTACAACACCACCACAACTGGATCAACAGTATTAGAAAGATCATCTGGGAACAACATATGAAAATGGAAATATACCCTCCAATGATTACTTCTGCACTGGAAGAGGTCATGCTGGGTGATTGACATGTGGAGACAAGCTAATGTGAACACAATGACACTACAACTACTAACAAATTTTGGATGACAGCTGGACAACAATGACCTCAAAATCATGTGGGACAGTCCATCTTATATACAGCGAATAAAGAGCAGGGTTCGGGAACTTCTACAAGGCTGTAAATGCCAGGCTGCTCTACTGTCAGGTGTGGTTGCAAAAGGCTACAGAAGACAGGCACAGAATGTTGCGAATGCAGAAATTGCACTAACTTCACAGAATCTTTAGACTCTGCAGACTAGAGTGCAGATGAGCCAGATGAAGAAGAGACCACATCATGCAGTGAGGAGGTGAGGGCATATTGAAGTGGGTGTTCGGTTCTGACTAAACTTTAAAATAACTACCTCTGCATACAGTTCTTTATTCATGTACGTAAAGCAATGATGTTACACTGCTCTATGATTTTTACACGCAAATCATAAACGCGTGCAGAAACACTTTTGGGATATTGGTATAGCAACAAGATTTTACATGCCTCATGCTACTAAAGTATGATACTAAACTTCCAAGTTTGAGTAAGATATGCGCTCCCAAACGCCTGCAACATGTACCAATACACAACAAACAAGGACCACAGAAACGCGCGTTTAAAAAGACAATGCCGATTTCATACAAAACTTCGCAGTATCAATACACATTATTCCTATGAAACTGTTCCTGCACTTACTGGCTTTTCTTCGGTAGTAGTTACACACTGCAAGAAGAGCCCGGTTGCCGGCTAGCACGACGTCTTCTCTACACACTAGTCTTGAACAGTGACAAATCGTAAAGCGAGGCTGCTCAGATTACGTCACGTTAAAAATAAAATCACGTGAATTTCCGTTGGCGGAATGGGAGTCCTCCAATCAGATTAGATCTAGCTCTATGGACAGTGAATATAAGACAAATGTTTGATTGGCGCATCTCCAGTCTCCACGCCCCCATTTTGAAAGCCAAGCATAGAGAGTATAGTGTGAGAAAGAGACTAGTATCGATTAGTTCGTGTCGAAATCGCCATCTTTTATCGAAGCCATCTTTTATCGGTATGCCTTTACCTGTATACCTAGCTTCGTACGTAGTGGATAGGCCGTTGTCTAGTCCGTCTATGCAGCGAGGCGGAACACGACCGATTATTTATTTCAGCCTCGATTTCAGCAATTAAAGTTTTACAGTATTATAGTGCAGTATAAACCTAACCAATACCGCCTCTATGGTAGCTTGTGGCTTTCTATATCTTTCGTTGCCTTGAATTCCTTCACTCATTCCCTCTCTCTTACAGCTACCAGTTCCAGTGAGGTTACTTCTACTCCAGATCTATAACTACTACAGTCACGAGGTGAGCCATAATGAGGTAGTCATCTGTATACAGAGGATATGACCTGGATCATGAACTGGTCACCTCTATACATTACTGGATTGGCGGTCTCAAAAAGACATTTATACCTCACAGTGTACTGTTGTTATTAGGGAGGGTACAGTGTATAGGTGTAGTCCACCTGTATATATGTAGCAAGGTTCCTGTCAGCAGTCTAAGGCCATTCTCCATTCCCCACATGCATCCTGATTTCTTATAGTCTCATGGGGTGTCAGACTAAGTTAATATAAGATCATGTGATCCAACCATAAATGGCTATATAGGCAGCCTGAATAGTTTAGCGAGGTGAGCCTCCATTTTTTCTTCCGGATTTGGTTGTGAGGCAAAAAGGGCACATCGCTTTTAATTGCCTATGTCATAGCTAATCTGACCAATGAGCACGCGCTTTTCTAAATCTCGAAAGCAATTAAAAATCTTGAGCCATGACATGAATATCATTATGTACATGAGTACATGATGTACGGGTCTTCAACCCTCATGCCCCCTCCAACAAAAGCCAGACACCTTCTGCCTGCTACAGAAAGCATGAGAGGGAGAAGAAACGAGCATATGATTAAAGAGTACGAGAAGTAGAGCACTCGTCCTTCACTCCATTCATTTTCTCAGCTACAGAAGGAATGGGGATGCCTCAATTTATCGTTGTATGCAGTATGTCTATATATTAAGTATTTTGAACAAAAAAATATCATTACAGCCCTCAGTTCTGGTCTTGTGAGTCCTGACCTTTGTTGCGCATGCGCATTGAGGGAGGATGTATATATGATGATATGTATATACATGAACAATCAATCCGAGAGATGCTTAGAAAGGCAAGGCAACAACAACAACACAACAGAAAGGCAAAGCAACACAACACAACTCGCCCGAAAGTCATTTTTCAAAGAAAAATTGGCTGCCTCGGGTGGGACTCGAACCCACGACCATCAGCTTGTTAGGCAATGCTCTTACCAACTGAGCTACCGAGGCAGCTCAGCTGGCTGGGCCGAATCCTGCATACAAATGTGAAAGCATCTCAACCTGATAAACAGGTGAAGTCAAACTTAGTATTTAGGAGAAGGCCACGATCATCAAACCAGCTAGACACCAACTCCAAACCAAGTGTTGTGCATGAACAATCAATCTGAGAGATGCTTAGAAAGGCAAGGCAACAACACAACAGAAAGGCAAAGCAACACAACACAACTCGTCCGAAACAGTCATTTTTCAAAAAAAAAAATTGGCTGCCTCGGGTATATATACAGACAATGCGACCATAGATGGGGCTTGCTTTGCTTTCCCCAATTAATTGCATGAAAGGGTGACCCTTTTTCCTCCCAATAAAAGTCAGCAAGAAAAAACAGGGGCTAGCTTGCTAGACTAGCAAAGCCTTGTTCCCAGGATCACCCTCCTCCGCAGTCTACGTATGACCTTTGACCCGCCAGAAGAAATGCCTGGTCCAAAACATCACAAGAATGACGTCAAGGGTAGAGAGATTAAGTAGAATCCCAATTTACACTCAAGTGGCATACCACCTACATGTTTAGGCCTACTTGAACCAGAGTAAAAAAGAGATGTCCGGGCAGTATCTGTGTTGCCAGCTACGGCCAGTTGATGTCTCAAGAAGTGATGTGGTTCTATAGTGGCTGTAAGCACACATGCTGTATAGCCTGAAAATAGAGCAGGAGAAGCGTATATAATACACGCATACAGGCATAGCAGTATATACACATACACAGGCATAGCAATAGTATATGCTGTACATTATAGTGAGAGGAAAAATAACCAAAATATGCAAGTAACAATATGCAAGACAACATATATACATCATACAAAAAGTTTGGCCTGCTTGATGGCCAGGTCCACTGAGGTTGCCAGCCGTGTGCCAAAGTTGTTGATAGAGGACCTTGCCCCTCTGATACACATGATCGGTGATCTCAACAACAAGAACATGAGTCTGCAATGAAGCCAGCCAATGGTGGAGCTGTACGGCTGTCCCACTTTTCAGCCAAAAGTGAGGCTAGTCACTTGTAGAAAATCGATGCTGTTGGACCTATGCCTCCTGTAAGCAAAAACACAAGTGGACGCTGGGGTGTCTGTTTGAAGGAGCTAAAGGGTTAAACACCCTTATGTCAAAGAAGGCTCTCTCAAATGTACCTCCCCAGAACCCATTTGCAATAATATCCAGTTGTGCACCATCCTGTGTGTTGACCGTGCTTCCCCTCAGTCTCTCGCTTGTTACCGGTTTAAGAGATGGCTCGATAGACACTCCATGACAAATCTCAGTGAGAAAGTTTGCTGTTAGGTCTCTCAATTAATTATTTGTTATTGAGGGGTAGCCACCCTTTGGACAAGACAACACATTTTGAATGGTAAAGGGATGGCCACAGGCACGGTTGGTAGGGATCTGTGAGGAGGGCCAGTCATACCTCAAGGAGACTGCATCCCAAAAAGCTCTTTATGGAGTGTAAACCCATGTTCCTCTAGTGGCAATACTGTCAACCAGCTTGATGCTCCTTTCTCTTGTGCAAGGTTCATTGCAAGTTGCATTGGTGGTGGACTTTGTCATTAGTGTAAGAGGTGACGTGAATAGGTTGACCAATTGGGGCACATAGTAGCAATTTGGGGACAAATGCATCTGATATTTATAAGAGCATTCTTTGGTTCAAACTGTTGAATGCGTTGCTTGCATCAACCAGTAACATGGCCTCTGAGTCTTCAAACTGATGTCTCACTGCATGCATGTGCTTAGGGCGACCATGGAGGCCATCTATATAGATCGGGAATGCAAGCAAGCACAGAGAAGCAACGTTGTAAATGGTCTAGCTTAGTGCGTTGGTGCTGAGGGCTTTGCGGTAGGGCCATCCTACGCGCAAATAAGTTCTGTCTACCTTCTCTCTTTATTTACATGATGTTTTGGACCAAGCATTGCCTTCTGGCGGGTCAAAGGTCATACATAGAATTATTTGCATACACTAGAGGAATGGACCATTTTCACACTTCAGAGTTCAGAAATAATTTTCACACTCCAAAAAACTTTAGCAGCAACATCACAATAAAGTACATGTAGTCATGTAGTTCTATACAACCATGCACCGGCTGGTTCTGCCAAATAGTGTTGTTGGAGGTACGACATGACAAATGCATATCATCATGAGTTAAGCTCTCATATATATTCTGTTTTGGATGTACTTCAGTAGCAACTATTTATATAGTCTCAGCCCATGCGAAAGAAGGTCTGGTGACTTTCACGTAATTTCTTTCTCGTGCTGTCTCAGCATATATTGACTATTGGTAACCAATCAGGTTGCTGCATTGTGAAAGCAATACTTTTCTTATGGGACATACAGCTAATTTTGAAGTGGTAGAGATTCAGGTTTAGTGAGACCTATATATCACTAGATGCGGTAAAACGGGAGGAATCCAGTGGTACTTCATATTTTGAAATCGGGTGAAATAAGAGAGCTATTGTCATAATTTGAGGGCTCAGGTTAAGTCAAATAGTTGGTGCCATGCATTAACAGTAGCAACTAGTGTACATAAGTCATGTCTGCTCACCTAAGTTAATATCACAGTAGCCAATGTTAAGTAATTCTAACATGGAGAGCCTTTGGACTCAACATCATACTAGGATCAACCTCCAAAAGAGCATGCTGTAGGCTGAGGGCTTAGGTACAGATTAGCCTTTGGTGTGAATCATGTATTGGTACTGCTTTAACATGTTATAGGTGACACAGTATGGCTATGAACAGTCAAGTTCTGGAACCATCATCTGAGTTAACTAGCAATGATTTACAAGAGGTTCTTGATGCTGTCTACTCCATTTCTCCTGATAATGTTGTCAATTTCGGCCTGAAATTGGGCGTCACTCGAGACCAGATATCAGCCTTTGAAACTCAGTACCATCGAAATATGAAGCATTGCTTGAGAGAAATTCTGAATAATCGTTTGAAACAACTTCCTCTTCTTACGTGGAGGGAGTTAGTACAGGCTTTGGAATCTCGAGCAGTAGGTGAAGGTGCTCTCGCAAGTAGCATTCAGTTTAAATACTTATCTCTATCTTCACCAGTGAGGGGGCCATCAGATAGGGGGCATTACAGGTCTCAGTCACCAGTGAGGGGGCCATCAGATAGGGGGCATTACAGGTCTCAGTCACCAGTGAGGGGGTCATCAGATAGGGGGCATTACAGGGCTCAGTCACCAGTGAGGGGGCCATCAGATAGGGGGCATTACAGGTCTCAGTCACCAGTGAGGGAGCCATCAGATAGGGGACATTACAGGTCTCAGTCACCAGTGAGGGGGTCATCAGATAGGGGACATTACAGGGCTCAGTCACCAGTGAGGGGGCCATCAGATAGGGGGCATTACAGGTCTCAGTCACCAGTGAAGGAGCCATCAGATAGGGGACATTACAGGTCTCAGTCACCAGTGAGGGAGTCATCAGATAGGGGACATTACAGGGCTCAGTCACCAGTGAGGGGGGCATCAGATAGGGGACATTACAGGGCTCAGTCACCAGTGAGGGGGGCATCAGATAGGGGGCATTACAGCTCAAAGTCACAAGTAACAGAACGATCATATATTGTGCAGCCTCAGTACCCACCTCCTCCAACTCCCACACATCACTCTCAATATTCAACACAAATGAGTCAGTTCATTGACTATGTCAAGACTATCTATAGGTCCAGCGAGGTAGAGAGGGACACAAAGGTAGTCAAATGGCCACCTACTCCCAGTAAGGTCTTCATCAACCTGGCATGTATTGACAGAGCCAGTGTTAGGAGAGGGGACTATGATGAAATCACAGAGGCAATGGTTCGTGATGGGAATATAGATGTCATTTTGGAAAACAAGCAACCCATACTTTTAAATGAAGTGGCTAGAGCCACTGATTCAACACATATGGTGATACTAGTGGAGGGTGCTCCAGGTGTAGGGAAGTCCACATTTGCATGGGAGTTCTGTAGGAGGTGGGAGAGAGGAGAGATTGCTCAGCAGTATCAGTTAGTGCTGCTCCTCAGACTGAGAGATGAGAGAATGAGCAGAGCCAAGAGTCTGAGGGATCTCATCTATCATCCTTTAGAAAGTGTTTCAGAGGCTGTAAGTTTAGAGCTTATCAATACCCATGGTTGCCATGCTTTAATTATTCTAGAAGGATATGATGAACTTCCCGAGAATTGTCGATTGGATCAGTCTCTCTTCCCACTGCTCATAGCTGGTAAGGTGCTGCCTCTAGCAACAGTCCTCGTCACCAGCCGTCCTTGGGCTACTGGGAGTATTCACTACACTCATGGGAGTCGTATACATCAATACATTGAGATACTTGGATTTACCAGCCATCAGATCACAGAATACATTGAGAGCACACTTCCTCCAGACCAGGTCAGTGACTTGTCCCTCTACCTGGAGAGGCACCCTCAGATCAGAATGTGTATGTACATTCCACTGAACAGTGCTATTGTTGTGACAGTGTACCAGGAGAGCCAGGCTGGTACTGTGTGTGCTCTGCCTACAACACGTACTGAACTGTACACTGCTCTAGCACGTACACTGCTACTGCGATACCTTCGTGGCCATCCAGAGTATGAATCTGGTACTAAACCCATGAAGACATTCAATGACTTACCTCCTGTGGTATATGGGAAATTCACTAAACTGTGTAAGTTAGCATACAGTGGTATTGCTGGGAACAGTTATGATGTACAGCTGATATTCAATGATCTTCCTTCAGACTTTGACAGTCTGGGGTTCATGGACTCAGTCACTGAGCTGTATGTGACTCAGGGAACAGTCTCGTCCCATAACTTCCTACATTTGACCTTTCAAGAGTTTTTTTGCTGCTGTACACATCTCTACCATGTCACCGTCAGACCAGTTGGAACACTTTCAGAGACATGGGGATGGTAGATACAGAGTAGTATTGAGATTTCTTGCTGGACTTACAAAAATGAGTTGCTTCTCTAAAGACACAATTGAGAAGTTCTTCATTGATAGTGACAGTAGTCCATACTACATTACTATTGACCATGTCAACTGGATGTTTGAGGCACACAGTGATGATGTCATATCATTACTTGAGAGAAAAACAGTTAGTATCTACATTGATGCTGCGACTACGTTGCCAATAGAATACTACTCACTGGGATATTGTATAGCCCATGGCCAGTGCCAGTGGGTACTGTCATTTGTTTTACGTGGGGATATAGGTGAAGAGGAGGTGAGGATGTTAATGGCTGGAGCCAGTACCATACAGGAGACTAGTAACAGGGTGGGACTGAGGGGATTTGGTCATAATAACGCTCTGTCAATGTCAGCTAAATGTCTGAATAACTTATTCATGCAATGGAAAAGTGTCCTTCATCTTCATGAGTTACATCTGAACCTACCAGTACCATGTGATGTCATTCCATGGCCAGACCTCTCTAGATTACGAGTACTGCATTTGGAAATTAGGGGAGGGGAGAACTGGAGACTGGACAGCCTATTACCTCATCTTTCATTAGAATCACTTACCATTACTTCAGTTACTGATGGAGATTTAGTGTTTGAAGACTGTGATGCTATTGGATTACATATCGAATCTACAACATGTCTCAAGGAATTGTATATTACATACAATATTGGCATTATAGATGTAGATAATGAAGGGATGGAGGTAATCAGTGAAGCATTATCTGACAATCAGTCACTGCCACTGGAGAGACTGGAGTTGATTTGTTATGGTACATTCACTGACACTGCTGCTGACTGTCTGGCTCAGTTCATCACAAACACTACCACTCTACAATACCTCACAATAGAATGGTGTATATTTAGTGCTCCTGGACTACTAGCACTGGCCCAAGCTCTACACCACAATTCTACCCTGCAAGAGAAGAGTCTGAATAGGTTGATGTTTGCAGTAGATGGTGATAATGAGGCAAATGACTTTGCCCAACTGCTAATTGAATATCCTTATACAGTGAACAATATAGATAAGCAATATTTACATAATATTAGTGATGCTGGAGCAGTAGCCCTAGCTCAGGCCCTCCATCACAACTCTACCCTGAAGGATCTGTACTTGTCTAATAATACAATTAGTGATGCTGGAGCAGTAGCCCTAGCTCAGTCCCTCCATCACAACTCTACTCTGAAAGTGCTGGACTTGTCTGGCAATGACGCTATAGGTAAAGAGGGCATTCATCATCTAGTACAGGCTCTGACTGTGAACACATCCATTGCCAAGGTCACTTCATATTATGGTGGTCTGAGACTTCCCAGGAGGTGTGAGGAGTATGCCACACAATGTACACAGTATAAAGCAGTGAAGGGCAAAATTCGATTTTGGGACTCAAAGTGAAGTCAAGGGCTCATGACAATTTCATTTATGATGGTCAATCACTTCCCATCATATACACTACATCACTTCATATTGAGCCAGTACAAGAATAGTAATATATAATACCGAAGATGCGTAACAGATCTGACTGTCATGACATGTAATGTCACAAGTCAATCCGGATCATTTGAGGGAATAGGAGAGATTAACTTGAACAGTCTCCATGGAGAGATGTCTCTTATTCACAGTCAGTCACCCTCAACTAAGTCCTCACATGACTACACACACTAGTGTACACCACTCAATGCTCAATGACCCAACACCACAAACTAACATGCTAATGTCCCATTCCTCAACTATCCACTTCAACCATCCACATATCCACCTCGACCCTCCACATACCACCCTCAATATCCACCTCGACCCTCCACATACCACCCTCAATATCCACCTCCACCCACCTTCAATATCCACCTCGACCCTCCACATACCATCCTCAATATCCACCACGACCCCCCACATACCAGCCTCAATATCCACCTCGATCCTCCACATACCACCCTCAATATCCATTTCGATCCTCCACATACCACCCTCAATATCCACCTCGACCCCCTACATACACCCTCAATATCCACATACCACCCTCAATATCCACCTCAACCCTCCACATAATATCCACCAACCCTCCACATACCACTCTCAATATCCACCTTGACCCCCAACATACGCCCTCAATATCCACCTCCACCCCCTACATACCACCCTCAATATCCACCTCCACCCTCCACATAATATCCACCAACCCTCCACATACCACTCTCATATCCACCTTGACCCCCAACATACGCCCTCAATATCCACCTCCACCCCCCACATACCACCCTCAATATCCACCTCGTCCCTCCACATAATATCCACCAACCTTCCACATACCACTCTCAATATCCACCTTGACCCCCAACATACGCCCTCAATATCCACCTCCACCCCCCACATACCACCCTCAATATCCACTTCGACCCTTCACATACCACCCTCAATATCCACCTCGACCCTCAATATCCACCAACTCTCTACATACCACCCTCAATATCCACCTCGACCCTCAATATCCACCAACTCTCTACATACCACCCTCAATATCCACCTCGTCCCTGCACATAATATCCACCAACCTTCCACATACCACTCTCAATATCCACCTTGACCCCCAACATACGCCCTCAATATCCACCTCGACCCCCCACATACACCCTCAATATCCACCTCGACCCCCCACATACACCCTCAATATCCACCTCGACCCCCCACATACACCCTCAATATCCACCTCGACTCCACATACCACCTTCAATATCCACCTCGACCCCCCACATACCACCCTCAATATCCACCTCAACCCTCCACATACCACCCTCAATATCCACCTCAACCCTCCACATACCACCTTCAATATCCACCTCAACCCTCCACCACCTTCAATATCCATCTCGACCCCCCACATACCACCCTCAATATCCACCTCAACCCTCCACATACCACTCTCAATTTCCATTTCGACCCTCCATATACCACCCTCAATATCCACCTCGACCCTCCACATACCACCCTCAATATCCACCTCGACCCTCCACATACCACCTTCAATATCCACCTCAACCCTACACATATCACCCTCAATATCCACCTCAACCCTCCACATACCACCTTCAATATCCACCTCAACCCTCCACCACCTTCAATATCCATCTCGACCCCCCACATACCACCCTCAATATCCACTTCAACCCTCCATATACCACCCTCAATATCCACCTCAACCCTCCACATACCACCCTCAATATCCACCTCGACCCCCCACATACCACCCTCAATATCCACCTCGACCCTCCACATATCACCCTCAATATCCACTTTAACCCTCCACATACCACCCTCAATTTCCATTTCGACCCTCCACATACCACCCTCAATATCCACCTCAACCCTCCACCACCTTCAATATCCATCTTAACCCCCCACATACCACTCTCAATATCCACCTCAACCCTCTACATACCACCCTCAATATCCACTTCAACCCTCCACATACCACCCTCAATTTCCATTTTGGCCCTCCACATACCACCCTCAATATCCACCTCAACCCTCCACCACCTTCAATATCCATCTCAACCCCCACATACCACCCTCAATATCCACCTCAACCCTCCACATACCACTCTCATTTCCATTTCGACCCTCCACATACCACCCTCAATATCCACCTCGACCCTCTACATACTACCTTCAATATCCACCTCGACCCTCCACATACCACCCTCAATATCCACCTCAACCCTCCACATACCACCCTCAATATCCACCTCGACCCCCCACACACCACCCTCAATATCCACCTCGACCCCCCACATACCACCCTCAATATCCACCTCGACCCTCCACATACCACCCTCAATATCCACCTCGACCCCCCACATACCACCCTCAATATCCACCTCGACCCCCCACATACATGTACCAATCTCCTCGACCCCCTAAAATACCACCTTCAATACTGACCTTGACAAATCCCCCACATACCATCCAGAACCTTCGTGAGAACCAAGGTGAGCTGTCAGGTCCTCATCAAACCACTACCCTGGACTTATGTCTAACAATGATTCAGGATATTCATCAGTTTTGACTGTGAATACATTCACATTATCACTGATGACTGTAGGCACTTTGGGACACTTCCCAGGAGGTGTAAGGAGTGTGCCACACAATGTAAACAGTGAAGAATGCTGCTTATAATCTAAGTGATCACTAGTGACCATGACAACACTAGACACAAACAATATCAATCACTTTCCACCATACATATTACATCACTTCATTGTATGAATTAAGCCAGCACAAGAATATGTGCCACATAATGGGGACAGTCCAATAGCAACCTGTCATGTGAGATACTGTCACAATCAACTGTACCTGTCACAATGGAGAGATGTCTTAAGTTCTTATCACTCATTAGTCACTTCATCATTGATCAATATACTGTGGCTCCTTTATACCAAACACATGATGGGAGGAAGAATACACACAGGACTTACATTCACACAGGATGACATGAAATGACCTCTGACCTCAGAGTGACTGAGGAGACTTCATGGAGTCTTTCATATCAATCATTGATTCATTGACAACCCAGACCAAGACAGACCAAGTGAGAAGTACATCTGATCAACAGCCAATGATAAAGATAAACAACAAAAAATGCTGAAACAAATACAAGAGTCTAAACAACAACTCCAGCAGAAACCCCCTCAGCAGACAAAGGTCTCGTGAAGTGGAGTTCACTGTATGTCAAGTACTACTGATATCATGGACTGTGTCATGTCAGTGTACATTATCCTCTGCTCCATTATCTAGAAAATGCTTTTACTCTTGTGTTATACAATGTATTGTGGTAATCGGGACATAGAGATTTGCATTATTCATTGACATTATTACATTGTGTTTGTCAATTGTTTTATTTCCAGTTCCTGTGTATATAAGAGTGTGTATGCTGTCATTTGTCACTTCGTAGTCGTGTTCGCATTTGTTCTTGCCCGGAGTTGAGCCGCAGTACATGTGTGTGTTAGACAGCAGTCACTCATCACGTTAGAGTCTATCACATAACATATATATAGCTATAGGTTATAATTATATATACATATCCATCAAAGCTCGAGCCACAACACAGGCTATATATGGGCATGTAGTAGTGGTGTATAAGCTTCCCCCCAGTCTTTTACAATATGAATATTGTTAAAAGTAACATTTATTGTGGTTTCTCTTCTTTCCAGTATTTTGCAATAGCTTCTAATCATTGTCATCTATATAGCCTCTCAAGACCTTAATACACGACATTGTGATGTACATTACCACTTATGCATGTGTATTGAAGGTCTGAGGACTCCCCCCTCCTAGATGAAACCCTGATGTGTATATAATTTTGTAGCAGCTGTAATCTGCAATACAAACATTTTGTAATTGATGTACAACATGTGCACTGGGTAAGTTGTCATAAAATTATAACATGTACAATTATTGATCACAAAAATTCTGCATTTAATTGACACAAATATCAATGGTTGACAAAAATTATAACAAAACATTCTTATACACAAATGCATTACATACGAACTAATACACAGAAAAAATGAGCACAACAAAAAATTGTGTGTGCAAATTGTCCTCAATGCTCAGGTCTTGCAGGACGTGGGAGAGGCATGGGAGGCCTTTTAGGTCCTCTAGAAAGTTGGGTACTGGCCAATTGTGCATGTTTCACGAGCTCTTTATCTGTCACATTCTCATACTTGCGTGGCCTCATGCCCTCTTCATCCAGCATGTTTCCTATGGACTGAGTGCGACGTTTGCTGAGAGAGGGAGAGGGGAGGGGGAGGGGGAAGGAGAGGGAGAGGGAGGGAGAGGGAGGGAGGGAGGGAGAGAGAGAGGACACAAATGATCACTTGCCTCTGAAGTATGCATGTTAAATATACATGTACATAACATTATTCTACTTAACACTCTACCATCCCTAAAGAAGGAAGCTAATAAAACAAGTAAATAAAAAATTTAGGAAATTTGAAAGGAAATATAGGGATTGCATAAAAAGGAACGGAGACAAGATTGGGACACAGATATGTTATGAAATATCAACGTAACATTATGGGTACGTCGATATATCATAACATGTCTGTGTCCCAATCTTGTCTCCGTTCCTTTTTATGCAATCCCTATATTTCCTTTCAAATTTTTTATTTACTTGTCTCCCATCATTTTTTTCTGGACCTAACTACATGCATTTTGCTATTTTTGTAGTTTACTTGGTAGCAAACATATTAGCTAATAGAGCTTGTAGCCTGAGGCTATCCAACATGCAACATCAATTGTTTGTATATTATATTGTACCAAATTTTACTTTTAGTGGAGCTTTTGTTAATGAAATACAGCAAAGTAGTGCCTGGGGCTACTATTTACAAGATTACAAGATTTTATCTCAGCATTAATTATTGGGATATTAAGCTTTAACACCACACAAATTTCCACATTTTGTGCTACTTTTTTAGCGAGATATAGCTAACTATTGCCTGAGGATATTTTGTTGTTATATTACAAGATTTACATTGTTTACAGAGATTTTATCACAACATTGATCATTTGGGTATTAAGCTCTACCATCACACCAATTTTCACATTTAGTAGAGCTTCTGTTAGTAAGATACGGTAATGCTAGCCTGAGGCTATTTTTTACAAGATTTACATGGTTTACAGAGATTTTATCACAATGTTGATCTTTGGGGTATTAAGCTTTACCATCATACCGATTTTCACATTTAGTAGACCTTCTGTTAGTAAGATACAGTAATGTTACCCTGAGGCTATTTTTTACAAGATTTACATAGTTTACAGAGATTTTATCACAATGTTGATCTTTGGGGTATTAAGCTCTACCATCACACCAATTTCCACATTTAGTGGAGCTTTTGTTAGTGAGATACAGTAATGCTTGCCTGAGGCTATTTGTTGTTGTATTACAAGATTTACATTGTTTACAGAGATCTTATCACAACGTTGATCATTAGCATATTACACTTTACCATCATACCAATTTCCACATTTAATGGAGCTTCTGTTAGTAAGATACGGTAATGCTAGCCTGAGGCTATTTTTTACAAGATTTACATGGTTTACAGAGATTTTATCACAATGATGATCTTTGGGGTATTAAGCTTTACCATCATACCGATTTTCACATTTAGTAGACCTTCTGTTAGTAAGATACAGTAATGTTACCCTGAGGCTATTTTTTACAAGATTTACATAGTTTACAGAGATTTTATCACAATGTTGATCTTTGGGGTATTAAGCTCTACCATCACACCAATTTCCACATTTAGTGGAGCTTTTGTTAGTGAGATACAGTAATGCTTGCCTGAGGCTATTTGTTGTTGTATTACAAGATTTACATTGTTTACAGAGATCTTATCACAACGTTGATCATTAGCATATTACACTTTACCATCATACCAATTTCCACATTTAATGGAGCTTCTGTTAGTAAGATACGGTAATGCTAGCCTGAGGCTATTTTTTACAAGATTTACATGGTTTACAGAGATTTTATCACAATGATGATCTTTGGGGTATTAAGCTTTACCATCATACCGATTTTCACATTTAGTAGACCTTCTGTTAGTAAGATACAGTAATGTTACCCTGAGGCTATTTTTTACAAGATTTACATAGTTTACAGAGATTTTATCACAATGTTGATCTTTGGGGTATTAAGCTCTACCATCACACCAATTTCCACATTTAGTGGAGCTTTTGTTAGTGAGATACAGTAATGCTTGCCTGAGGCTATTTGTTGTTGTATTACAAGATTTACATTGTTTACAGAGATCTTATCACAACGTTGATCATTAGCATATTACACTTTACCATCATACCAATTTCCACATTTAATGGAGCTTTTATTAGTGAGGTACAGTAATCCTTGCCTGAGGCTATTTGTTGTTATATTACAAGATTTACATTGTTTACAGAGATTTTATCACAACGTTGATCATTGGGGTATTGAACTATACTATCATTAAAAATTTCACATTTAGCAGACCTTTCATTAGTCAGATATAGGATTGTGTGGCCCATTAATAATACATGGCCTGAGGTTATTTTTGTTTATTTTACAAGAAGTACATTGTTTACAAAATTTTTAACATGATGATGCACTATCCCCAGTGGAACTACATAACTGTATCAAGTTTCATGTTTAGATGTGTTACCGTTAGTGAGTTACGCTTGTTAAAGCGGAAGAAGAAGAAGAAGAAGAAGAAGAAGAAGAAGAAGATGGAGAATTTACAAAACGAACTTTTGTTAATTTAACACCTTTCTCATGCATCAAATTATACCATTTTATAATCACAGTTAGTTTCTGGGTATAGTTACACATTCATGTCAACAGAAGTCCAGTAGGTAGCAAACTGAAAGTGAAAGTGATGAAAAACCTTATATATGGTTTTCAATGGGGATAGACCATAGCAATCCCTATATACACAGTACTACCGTACTGTGTGATATTAATGGACAGTATTAAATAAATCTATGGAAATCATCCATCGTTAGTTGTTAAGGGTTATGACACAGAGTGGAAACTCCTCAATTATCATCAGGAGAGAGAATATACAATTATACCCACAACAGAAATGTTCTCACCTCAAAATCTCTGGAGGGTGTGATGTCACTTGGACTTCCAGAGGCATTCTTGATGACATTCTTGTTAGGAGCACTCTTGTTAGGAACAATCTAAAGTGGAGAGTTCACACTTGTTTCCATGGGGCTCAGTGGAGATAATATTATAAACCTTGCACATATGCAACATTCTATGATTACTAGTGGAACAGCTTCCTGATTTTGACCTACATGTAGACGATGAGGCAGACCAACTCCTACATTTCAATTGTGAGTTTTGGGAAGACTTAGATCATGTTTCAGCCTGAGAAGTGCTGCTGGGAATATCCAATGCTTTGAGCGAGTGTTGATAAGTCAGGACTCTTTAATAAACAGTCTAACAGGGAAGCAGGGCTCTCATTTTCCTCCATGTGGCATTCTAGTGTCAAGAAGTCAGTAATGTAATGCACATGTGCGAAAAGTCAGCAAACAGGCCCCATTATTCCAGCATTATTCTCAAATGGTGTAGGTTACCTATTATTCTAGAAAATTGTGCTTGCATAATTCATTCATCTCTAGAATAAGCTCATTATAACCATTGAGAAAGAAATTCAGCAATTCTATATTAGCTCCAAACTGAGCTAGCTTTCAAAAGGGCTTGCCATTATCCATACTCTCTATCACAGATATCAGCCTGTTGGCAGAGCAGTACACAAATTACCTCACTTACATCCTCCCCTCCCCCACCTCCCTACCTGGCATGTTTCTCGGCATGTCTTCCAATACTGTACATATGTCTGGGCCTCACATGACCAGGTAGTCTGCTCCAACTGTCAAATGCCTTCCTGGCTGCAGACACAGCCAGATCTGCATCCTCCCCGACTCCTAGTGGGAGAGGGGTTAAATGAGAATCAGTAACCACTATCCCACACAGACATTATGCTCTGTAGTACATGTAGGGATGTATGTGATGGTGTGAGGTTGTGACACAAGTGAAGGTTAGGAGGTGAAATGTAACATAAAGAGATGGCTGTAAGGTGACCTTGTACAGTGGAGGCCAGTTTCTCTCCAGTGGCAGGTGTCATATGTCTTCCTGCCCTCTGGTCTCACCCAGCTGCCATTGGCCAGACTGTTACCATGGTCCTCCAGCCAGGCCAGTTGGCAACTGCAGGAGACTCTGAGGCTGGGCCATACGTGAGAGAGGAGAGGAGAGAGCGTATAGAGGGAATAGACTCAGCTGCAGAGGATGGAAGGCAGAGGGTAGCAACATGCGCATAATACCTCACCAGCTCCTTTTGACTGCTGCAGTGACGCTATTCAGTTTGGCCACTTCACAGGCGTGTCCTGCTCCTGGATGGAGACAGCTGACGCCGCCGCTCAGCTGAGAGCCGCTTACTGAGAGCGGATATCAGTAACGTGAAGGGTGGGGCTATCAAACAAGCGACGCCCGTGACGTCGTCATAAAAGAAGAAATACGCACTAGATGCAATTTTATATACATGCTCGCTACCCTCCATCGCAAGCACCGAGACCGGTAAGTAACTCTACCTACGTATACAGTCTCTAGTCAGGACATCCTGAAATGAGGACACCTCAATATTGTATAGCAGAACATTTTTGCTGGTCCAAAGACAGTATACTTTTCAATCGCAATTATTGAATATCTTCTGTCTCAAGGGTGTCTGGATCGTTCCAGTGTATATCTGTATGTATGTGTTCTGCTGCCATAGCCTAGCTATCCTAGTTCCCAGATCACTTTTTCCCTCTCTCTCTTAGATGTTCTAGTGAGGCCACTTCTACTCCAGATTTATGACTACTACAGTTAGGAGGTAAGCCATAATGAGGTAGTCATTTGTATACAGAGGATATGACCTGGATCATGAGGCTCAACTGGAAAGAACGGCAGGTAGCGCATGCGCTAATTTATTATAAGCCAGGGCTAGGAGCTAGGGCTAGGGGCTAGGGCTAGGGGCTAGGGCTAATGCTAGGTGCTAGGGCTAAGGGCTAGGGCTAAGGGCTAGGGCTAAGACTAGGGGATAGGGGCACTAGCCTATTTAGCGCATACACTGCCGTTCTTTCCAGTCGATCCGATCATGAACTCTTCTCCCTACCTATACTAGGAATGCGCATGTACGTTAATCCCTCGCATGCCATGCCCCGACGTTGCTATACTTGCGGAAGTTACCGTCACAAATGATATTTGGGGCAAGCGTGAGCGAGCCCTACATTAATGATGTGAATGGCTCTCAAGTCTGTCCAGGGCCACTGGAGCTGGAGGAGCAGGGGCAGCTAAGGCTCCCCCACCATTTGTGAGCCACGCCTCCACCAATCATTAATTAAATCGGCAACAACAAGCCATGCTGCTATGTAAATAGCTAGATATGAGTCGCTCTATGATATAATGAGTTAATTCTTAACAGTATGTACTGTAACGTCTCTGTGTGTCCCATTCGTCACACAGTAATAGTATTGGAGAGCGGAAGTACTCACCGTGTACACACTGTAATGTTATACGTGATTCTAATTTTATGTGCATTCGCTAAATAGGTAGCACCAATAATACCAGTCTTACTGGCATACCAATTGTACGTGAATGAATATCACAGCACAGTAAAAGAAACTGTATGCAACAGGAAGTGATTTGGTTGGAGCACATGTTCAGAATGCAGTTTAGTCAATACTGTTCAATGACAGAAAATATATTTATTGAATTTGCTGTATATTTTGGGCTCTGGAAACACCAATCAGATTCAGCTAATGTGCATATTGCTGAGCCTTTTGGTATACTTAGCCATTAGAGTGTAATCAGCCACTACATGAAAAAAGAACACTGGCGAGCTCCTAGCTACACCTTATATTGGCATTGGAACATGTTCCATTTTGGGGGCTAATCCAGCTGCATCCTTTGCATAATGAAAATGTGTATATACGTAGCTCTGCAATTGCACATAATGTATGCACTAATTTGCTACCTGCACACTATGCCTAGCCTCAATCCCATGCCACCGTACTGCGAAGAATGGCCTGGTACTCACTGCACGTGTCTTAATGGGCATGTGCACCGTTCCTCAAAATCTGGGGAATACAGTTACATCAGTAAATCATTAGTAAACCTATCTCCGTACCTGCTCTCAAAGAATCACTGCATCACTGTAAAATCAGTTTTGTCGTAATAGCGAAATTGTTTGTTGCATGAGGTTTTCATCCCATACATACATCAGTTCATCATGTGATACTACAACATTGTACTCCCTAGACAATGACTATTCCTTACATGTGTGAGTGTTGATAGAGTAGTCCACTATTCCACAATGCCTCTACACATGTGACTGTTGACCCAGGGATTGAATACTCTTCAGCATGCAGTACATATGTGTCAACTTAACTGTCACATGTGTAAAATGATTAAGTACTGTCAACAGTCACACATGTAGGGATATAATTTAGAGTTGATGTAGCTATATGACACAAACATACATTACACACAGATAGACAGAGAGAGAGACAGCGTTGTCTGAACCATTCAACTACACACAGCAGCTCTAATTTAAAAGTGTACGTAAACATTCGACGAAGGCAAGTTGAACACTAAAGTTTAAAACAAACTAGACAAACTATATCCCTATGTGTGACTGTTGACACAGTACTTTATCATACTATGCAAGTGACTGTTAACTAGATACATGTGTACACTGCATGCTGAAAGAGTATGCAATCCCTGGGTCAACAGTCACATGTGTGGAGGCATTGTGGAATAGTAGACTACTCTATCAACACTCACACATGTAAGGAATAGTCATTGTCTAGGGAGTACAATATTGTAGTATCACATGATGAACCAATGGTATGGGATAAAACTCATGCAACAAACAATATTTGTTATTATGATTTTACAGTGTGGAATAAAGCAATTGGCAGCCACTGTATTGGAGCAAAGCCTGCAGCTATGCATCAGCACAGTAGCCATACTACCACAATATCTTGAAACTCACACATACACAAACACACATAACGTAGACATCGTATATTTACTCCATGTTTTTCATCCGTACACTGATGGACGATGTTATATGGTATGATATCCGGATTATTTGGTGCATGCACACAAATACACATAGAGTAAGTATCAGGCCTTTCTCCTTCCATTTTTGAGGCCTGGGACCGAGGCTACACTATGCCATACCTAGGCGTAGTGCTATATGCTAAACAATTTAAGTCCCCCAAGGTATCGTGGTGGTGATTACACCCCATTCCTACACCTACACCTTAGAACATATTCATTCAGAAGTCTCTACAGTCTCCACCTTGTGGCCAGTTGACATCCTCTGACTAGGCTAGCACAGTCAATGTGCAGTCAAATGTGTACTTGGCAAAATCTAGTGGGTCTATTGTTGTGTTGGATGTAAGTACAATTGTCTCTTGTAGGTATGGCCAGCCAGTCAACCCAATCTTCATCTACTAACTCATCTTTTAAGGAACTAACTATCAATGACCTACCACATCTCTGTAACACTCTCAACCCAGTAGCCTCAAAATGCTCTGCCCTAGGCCTCCAGTTGGGGGTGGAATATCCACAAATTCGTAATATAGAACATAACTACAGAACCTGTGAAGATCAGTTACGTGAGATCATTTCAGAGAGACTGAAACAAGACCCACCTCTCACATGGCATGAAATAGTCACAGCTCTGAGATCACCTAATGTAGGAGAGCATAGTCTTGCTAGTCAGATAGAGTCTCAGTACATATCTCCATCATTAGACCCTCAAGAAAATCCAGCCTCTGTCCCCCAACAGGAGAATGCCAGGTCCCCACACAGACCCACACACACTAGTGTACACAGCCCAGTCCAATCACCACCACAATATTCAGATAGCCTGAGAGCAACATGTTTTCCTTCAACTAATGCCACCAGTGCCTGTGCCTCACAACATCCTTACAATTACCATCACTACTTACCTACCAAATTGCCTTCTCAACCCAATTCACCTCCTCAACACCCTTCTCACAACTCTCCATATCCACCTTCTCAGCACCCTCACAGCACTAACAATCCACCTCCCCCTCACAATTCTCACAACCCACCTCCTAAACACCCCCCTTGGTACCCACCCTCCCTACACTTTATACCCCTCAGTATTCTCAATACCCACCTCCTCCTCACGACCCCCAATATCTACCTCAACATATCCCATATTACCCTCTGTACCCACCTAACCCCTCAACCTCCTCAACACCCCCACACCACCCTCAATATCCACCTTCTCAATACCCCCCTCTCAATCCTCGATACCCACTTTCTCCATCACACACACATACTGACTGGACTATGATGGGGTATGTGCCCTTAAATTCCTTACCTCACTTACCCTCCACCCAGTCACTGGGTCCTACTGAAGCCACACCCCCTATGAGTCAGTTCATTGACTATGTCAAGACTATCTATAGGTCCAGTGAGGTAGAGAGTGAAACAAAGGTAGTCAAATGGCCGCCTACTCCCAATAAAGTCTTCATCAACCTGGCATGTATTGACAGAGGCAGAGTTAGGAGAGGAGACTATGATGACATCACAAAGGCTATGGTCCACGACGGGAATGTAGATGTCATTTTAGAAAACAAGCGACCCATACTGTTAAATGAAGTGGCTAGAGATGTTCCAACCACTAAACCGAGGGTAATACTAGTGGAGGGTGCTCCAGGTGTGGGGAAGTCCACATTTGCATGGGAGTTCTGTAGGAGGTGAGAGAGAGGAGAGATTGCTCAGCAGTATCAGTTAGTGCTGCTCCTCAGACTGAGAGATGAGAGAATGAGCAGAACCAATAGTCTGAGGGATCTCATCTATCATCCTTTAGAAAGTGTTTCAGAGGCTGTAAGTTTAGAGCTGATAGCTACCCGTGGTCTCAATGCTTTAATTATTCTAGAAGGATATGATGAACTTCCTGAGAGTTGTCGATCAGATCACTCCATCTTCCCACTGCTCATAGCTGGTAAGGTGCTGCCTGAAGCAACAGTCATGGTCACCAGCCGTCCTTGGGCTACTGGGAGTATTCACTACAGTCA
The DNA here is from genome assembly GCA_963970385.1 of Theonella swinhoei. Taxonomy (NCBI): domain Eukaryota; kingdom Metazoa; phylum Porifera; class Demospongiae; order Tetractinellida; family Theonellidae; genus Theonella; species Theonella swinhoei. Next base: position 2,110,029 of record OZ019949.1, on the reverse strand, counting down.
TAGGAATCGTATATATCAACACATTGAGATACTTGGATTTACTAGTCAACAGATCACACAATACATGGAGAGCACACTCCCTTCAGACCAGGTCAGTGACTTGTCCCTCTACCTGGAGAGGCACCCTCAGATCAGAATGTGTATGTACATTCCACTGAACAGTGCTATTGTTGTGACAGTGTACCAGGAGAGCCAGGATGGTACTGTGTGTGCTCTGCCTACAACACGTACTGAACTGTACACAGCTCTAGCACATACACTGCTACTGCGATACCTTCGTGGCCATCCAGAGTATGAATCTGGTACTAAATTCATTGAGACATTCAATGACTTACCTCTTGTGGTATATGGTAAATTCTCTGAACTGTGCAACTTAGCATACAGTGGTATTACTGGCAGCAGCAGTGATCATGTACAGCTGATATTCAATGACAGTGATCTTCCTTCAGACTTTGACAGTCTGGGGTTCATGGACTCAGTCACTGAGCTGTATGTGACTAAGGGAACAATCTCCTCCCATAACTTCCTACATTTGACCTTTCAAGAGTTTTTTGCTGCTATACACATCTCTACCATGTCACCATCAGACCAGCTGGAACACTTTCAGAGACATAAGGATGGTAGCTACAGAGTAGTGTTGAGGTTTCTTGCTGGACTAACAAAATTGAGTTGCTTCTCTAAAGACACACTTAAGAATGTCTTCATTGATGGGGACAGTAGTCCATACCGCATTACTATTGACCATGTCAACTGGATGTTTGAGGCACACAGTGATGATGTCATATCATCATTACTTGGGAGAAAAACAGTTAGTATCACCACTGAGAGTTCTGTGTTGCCATTAGACTACTACTCACTGGGATATTGTATAACCCACAGCAAGTGTCAGTGGGTACTGTCATTATATGAGGATATAGGTGAGGAGGAGGTGAGGATGTTAATGGCTGGAGCCAGTACCAGACAGGAGACTAGGGGGAAGGTGGTGGGACTGAGGGGAGTTGCCCTTTACAAGCCTCTGTCAATGTCAGCTGAAAGTGTGAATATGTCATTCACACAATGGAAGAGTGTCCTTCATCTTTATGACTTACTAGTACCATGTGATGGTATTACATGGCCAGACTTCTCTGGACTACGAGTACTGGCTTTGCGAATTAAGAGCAAGTTGAACTGGAGACTGGACACTCTATTACCTCATCTCTCATTAGAATCACTTACTATTTCATTTACTGGAGATGGTGGTTTAGTGTTTGAAGACTGTGTTGCTATTGGAAAACATATCAAATCTACAACATGTCTCAAGGAATTGTATATTACACACTATACTGGCCTTATAGTTAGAGATGATGAAGTGATGGAGGTAATCAGTGAAGCATTAGCTGACAATCAGTCACTACCACTGGAGAGACTGGAGTTGGAGTGTTATAGTACATTCATGGACACTGCTGCAGACTGTCTGGCACAGTTCATCACAAACACTACCAATATACAACACCTCATAATACACTACTGTAAATTTAGTGCTCATGGACTACTAGCACTGGCCCAAGCCCTACACCACAACTCTACCTTGCAAGAGAAGAGTCTGAAGAGGTTGATAGTTACTGTAAATGGTGATAATGAGGCAAAGGACTATGCCCAACTGTTAGTTGAATATGCTTATATGGTAGATAATATAAACAAGCAATATTTACATAACATTAGTGATGCTGGAGCAGCAGCCATAGCTCAGGCCCTCCATCACAACTCTACACTGAAGGAGCTGGACTTGTCTAACAGTATTAGTGATGCTGGAGCAGTAGCACTAGCTCAGGCACTTCATCACAACTGTACCCTGAAGGATCTGAACTTGTCTAATAATAGAATTAGTGATGTTGGAGTAGTAGCCCTAGCTCAGGCCCTCTATCACAACTCTACCCTGAAGATGCTGGACTTATCTGGCAATGATGCTATAGGTAAAGAGGGTACCCATCAACTAGTACAGGCTCTGACTGTGAACACATCCCTCACCAAGGTCACATCATATTATGGTGGTCTGACACTTTCCAGGAGGTGTGAGGAGTATGCCACACAATGTACACACTATCAGAAAGTAAAAAGCAGAATTCGATTTTGGTAATAAAACCAGGGATCATGACAATTTGAGTTACAACGATGGTGAAAACACATACATCACTTCATTGTATGCAATAAGTCAGCACAAGAATGGTCATCTTTTCAATGGACATGCAGTACCTGCTTGTGGTTAGAACTGACATATGTAACAGGTCATGACGTGTAATGTCACAAATCAATCAGTATCATTCAAGGGATCACATGCACAGTCAGCACCCTCTGACTACCAACTGAGTCCTCAAATGACTACACACAGTACTGTACATCCACATACCACCCTCAATATCCACCTCAACCCTTCACATACCACCCTCAATATCCACCTCAACCCTCCACATACCACCCTCAATATCCACCTCGACCCTCCACATACCACCCTCAATATCCACCTCAACCCCCACATACCATCCTCAATATCCACTTCGACCCTCCACATACCACCCTCAATATCCACCTCGACCATCCACATACCACCCTCAATATCCACCTCAACCCTCCACATACCACCCTCAATATCCACCTGACTCTCCACATACCACCCTCAATATCCATCTCAACCCCCCACATACCACCCTCAATATCCACCTTGACCCTCCACATACCACCATCAATATCCACATCAACCCTCCACATACCACCACATCAACCCTCCACATACCAGGGCCCCCACATACCACCCTCTTCAACACCCTAAATACCACCTTCAATATCCCCCCCACATACCACCCTCTTCGATCCACCTTCAATATCCACGTCAAACACCCACAAGATCCCCCACTTGCTATACCATGAACCTTCGTGAGAACCAAGGTGAATAATTAGTTAGGATGCTTATCTTCTAGCCATTACTGTGGGGAGGGAGGGGAGGGACATGGTAGGTATACTGTGTGTACATATACAGTAGAAGTATCCAATGAGGACTCCCTGAAGTGGACATGTTGATGAACAGGACAGGGTGTGTTGTCCTAATTCCCATGTGTGTAGCTGTACCCCCTGAAATCAGGACATGACTAATTAGGACACCTCCATATAGTACTTGGTAAGTAGTAGGTGATTAGAGAGGTTCCTGTTTACTTGTTGGTATGAATATTGCAGGGGACCCCTCTAATTAGGACCCCCTTACTGTCCCTCCCTCCCTCCCTCCCTCCTCTGTACCTTTTCGTGATCATTTCAGGAGATGATGAAGTGAGTGTCACTCCATCATGTCACTGGAGGGACTGGAAGGTGTCATAGACTTAGAAAACAAGATGTCTACTACCCAGTGAGTTCATACCTCCATACTCCATTCCCCCATACTGCCATACTAATTGAATATTCTCATGAGTTGTAAACAACATTGTTTGTATCAATATTACAGTGAACCCCTCTAATTAGGACTTCATTACTCTTCCCCTCCCTCTCCTCTCTCCTTCCTTCACCATCCCTCCCTCTCTCTCCCTCCGTTCAAACAGTTCATCTTCCATTACAGAGTACTGGGACATGAGGTTGGGAGTAGTTTGGAGGAGAGCCAGAAATGTGTGTCTGTCTTGTAGAGGGTAAGTGTTAACTAGTACTACTATTAGTGTGACAGTAGAGTCACCTCTTATTCACCTGGCCATCCATCCAAGTATTGACTGGTTAGTGCTCTATTACCAATGGTGGGTTGGTATGGGTACTGACCTGTGGTTGTCATGTTCCATTGCAAAAAGAACCCTTCCTCTCTCCTCCCTCCCTCCCTCCCTCTCTCCCTCCATCCCTCTCTCCCTCCTCTTCACCTACTCATGATTATTTTAGGGGATAATGAATGGTGGACGTGGGGAGATGTGGTGGCAGATGTCCCAAGCCAGAAATGTGTGTCTGTCTTGAGACAACATGATGGAGTAAATGAGGACTGGCAGCTGGGAGACAGGTCTAGCCACTGACTGACAGTTGTATAATGTATGTGATAATTGTAGGGTCACCTCTTATTCCCCTGGCCATCCATCCATCCTCCATGTAGACCTCTCTAATTACAGCCTCTGAATGAGCTCACCTCAGGCCACTTTCTTGTGTCCCACTAGTGAGGTACTACTGAGTCTTTCTTCATGTAACTGGGTTGGGATTACATCATTCCCGAAATACAAGTGTGCAGCCCGGATGGATCACTTACTAGGGGCCAAGCAACGGGAGTGGACCACGTCATCTACAATGTAGTGATTGGCAGGTACGTGGAGGGAGGGAAGGGTTAAAGGAGGGAGATATAAATGGTGGGTTGGTATGGGTACTATTAATTGTGGGAATACTTCAACATTATGGTCAAACCCACCTAGTCAATGGAGCTGGAAAATTAAATGTATGTTTACACAGGATGATGGAACACATAAAAAGGATATTTAGTATGTGCACACAACGATGGATAGACACAGGAGAATTGTCCAATGTCATAACTAGGTGGGCTCACCTTGCTTGTGACAATCATGTGCTTGCCTATGAATAGTGAACCTCCTCTCTCCCTTCCTCCCTCCTTTCTCCCTCCCTCCTCTGTTCCTTCTCTCCAGTAGATACTGTACACATCCAGTAGGAAGGTGAATCAAGTGTGGCCACTGATCACATGACTGTCACATGACTCACTTCATTCATACAATGGATCATCATCATTAATTAATACCAATATCAACTTCGTTTTTATCCTTCATCTCTGTATGCATGTACCTACAGACTATAGTTTAGTTATATCTGTAGTCAAAAAAATACTCGTTGTGGACAAATTTGAATTTCCCGCTATGGCGTAAGTGCGCATGCTCTAAGTTAGTGGGAGTATCTGAGGGAGTGATGTTGGAATAAGCGGACAGACCGATGCCTGTGGCGTAACTCTCAGACTGATGAAGTCGAACTACCCTGTGCTATAAATTAAGTGAGTTGTATATTTAATTAGGAGGTTTAGCCTGTCGAGTTAGGCCGTCCCCTTTTGCTTGCGTGCACGCGCAACTGAGTCCTTTATTAGCTATAGGTGTTTGATCTCCACATGGACTGCGAATACAGCTAAGTAATAGACCTGTCACGCAGTTCCGTTTTATATTATTTACGGTGATATCAGGCGCTGATCCAGAAATATTTATAGGGGGGTGGCTGAATAGGCACGAATGCGCAAAACCTATAGCCACTCTCAATAACACTGTAAGCGCTAGCTATCGTGCATCTATTGTAGATCCAGGCCTAATAATTATATATCAGAAAGTAAAGATGTGGAGGGGTGAGAGGGGGGTCAGCCTTTGGTACGTGATGAGACTATAGAACCACCTGGTGTTGTACTGAGTGACGAGAAACAAGTAATGTCATTATAGTAGTCTTAGGTTGAGACTGTTCTGTGAGACATATCTCTGTACACACAGTATGTACATGTCTACACTACTTGTGGATACACTGCAATACTCTAATAGCTCTAGGCATTTGTCATAAACTGTTTGATGAAGGTACCTGAGCTATGGACCTACTGCATGTCTCTCTTCCTCACAGCCTTACTCTGTCCTCTGGTACAACCAGTGTCCTGTGACTGTGACTCTAAGGTAGGGGTCAGAGAGTATGTGATGTGGAACATAATGTGTGGGTCAAAAATAATGCCCAATATGTGTGCATATGTTGTGTGTTAAAAGCACACAGAGGATCAGCATGAAAACAGCACATTTATGTATGTTTTCATTGTACATTTAAACAACACACTTTGTAAGTTGGTGACAATATACATGCTGTCCATTTTAATGTGTCATTTTGAAGTAGACTAATATTTTCTTTAGGGATTCACACACTTTAACATCCTCTGATAACTGAACATTCCACAAGACATTGGTGTTAAATTGCACAATGAAGATCAGCATGATAAATGCACACTTACACATCTTTTTCTTTATATGTTTAAACAACACACTTTTTGAAACACATGCTGATGTGTTATTTTGAAGCAAACCAATTTGATGCACATTTTCTTGCTTTTGTTGCATACTTATAACACACCCTCAAAACTGTGTTATTCCAATTACTGAAAATATTAACACACCTTTTGAAGTGGTAGTGTGTTAAAAGCACAGCATGAAAACAGCACACTTATGTATGTTTTCATTGTATGTTTAAACAACACACTTTGTGAGTTAGTGACAATATACATGCTGTCCATTTTAATGTGTCATTTTGAAGTAGACTAATTTGACACACATTTTCTTTACAGAGATTCACACACTTTAAAACCCTCTGATAACACAATATTCCACAAGACATTTGTGTTAAAATTACACAATAAAGATCAGCATGATAAATGCATACTTACACACGTTTTCATTATATGTTTAAACAACACACTTTTTGAAACACATGCTATAATGTGTTAGCTATTTGGAAGCCAACCAATTTGATGCACTTTTTCTTGCTTTTGTTGCATACTTAAAACACACCCACTGTGTTAATCCAACATTCCTGAAAATATTAACACATGTCTTGAAGTGGTAGTGTGTTAAAAGCACGCGAATTATCAGCATGAAAACAGCACACTTATGTATGTTTCATTGTACATTTAAACAACACACTTTGTGAGTTGGTGACAATATACAGCATGAAAAATGCACACTTACACACATTTTCATTATATGTGTAAACAACACACTTTTTGGATCATTTGAAACACATGCTAATGTGTTATTTCGAAGCAGACCAATTTAACATACATTTTCTTGCTTTTGTTACGCACTTATAATACACCCTCAAAACTGTGTTAATCCAACATTCCTGAATATATTAACACACCTCTTGAAGTGGTTATGTGTTAAAAGCACACAGAGGATCAGCATGAAAACAGCACACTTATAATGCACCCTCAAAACTGTGTTAATCCAACATTCCTGAAAATATTAACACACCTCTTGAAGTGGTTATGTGTTAAAAGCACACAGAGGATCAGCATGAAAACAGCACACTTACGTATGTTTTCATTGTACGTTTAAACAACACGGCTAACCCACGGCGCGCATGCGCAGGAAAGTTACAGGTCTGTGTGTGTGCGTGTCTGTTAAGGTTACGGAATGCAGTTTGCTCATTAATAATTCATAACTTACATACTCATTATAACAAAATTAATATTTTTGTTATAATCATATGAAAGTTGATAAAAACAAGTCACAGTTTCTTGAGAAGTTGTTCTTTCTTACTGATGAAGAGACACTCGAGGCGCTATCTGAAGTCCAACACCTTCTGCGTCAAACCCCGCTTCAGTCCGTGCCTTCAGCCCGCACCTAAGACTACTTATGGCTACCTAGGGACCTACTTGAGGGCTGCTCGATGAGATTTGAGCAGCGAAAGCCATAACACTTTATCTACCAAACACCAAGTCTCTTCCAGACCCGCGTAAGTAGACAAAATCTAGCCTTTCCTGGCAACCACGTGCCATCTCGGAGAAAACCTTTCGAGCGGACCTGCCCCTACCTTCGTCCAATTAGATAGCACACAGAATAGGGCAAGATTTCATATATTTTTAGAACAAACTGACGCCAAAAATAGTGTATATTCCATAGGCCAATTGCCAGCTAATAGCCCGCGCGCGCGTGGGCGAAACTGTATATCGTAACCTAAAGTCACATTCCACCTCTGGAGCGTCCTGAAAATACTGTTACGTACTCAGCGGACAACGAAAGTCGTGGGGTTTTCTTTGAAACCACTGCGTTGCAGAGATCCAGTACTCGATACGAACGTACCAGTCTGCCATTTTCCTGCAGATAGCGCGCATGCGCATTTTATGCACGCAGTGGTGCACTTTATATACGTGAGCGTCATACCCACTTTCCGTTGATGTTTCATAGTGCGCATGTGCAGATGTCAATGGAAAATGAGCGCATGCGCGTATCGCTTGCAAGATCACAATAAACGCTGTAGTGCATTCATATTTCATTAATTGTTAGAGCGGAGCTTCGATCTTGTGTCGAATCGCCAGTAAAAGCCCTCTTTTAATCGGTATGCTTTTTACCAGTATACCTAGCCTCGTACATAGTAGAAACATAGGCCGTTGTCTAGTCTCTGTCTGTGCAACTACTAAAGCTTACCGCAGAGGCGGGGGTTTCGAACACGACCGATTTAACTAAGCACCTCCCGTTCGGAACCCCCGCCTCTGCCTGTGGGTTGCTAGCTTCTTTGCTCTGAATTACGAATTCCTTCACTCCTTTAATACAGCTACCAGTTCCAGTAAGGCCACTTCTACTCCAGATCTGTGACTACTATATACAGTCAGGAGGTGAGCCATAATGAGGTAGTCATCTGTATACAGAGGATATGACCTGGATCATGAACTGGTCACCTCTCTACATTAATGCTGGGTTGGTGGTCTCCATTCAATACGTAACAGATGTACCCCACAATCCTGTTATCAGTAGGGAGGGTACTGGGTGTAGGGTGTAATCAATCTATAAATATACACTGTCACGCCATCCCAAACTGGGGGAGACCAGTTGTGGCAACCATAAGTGGTCAGGGAACCAGTTGTGGCAGCCGTAAGTGGTCTGGGCGGACCAGTTAGATATATTGACAGGACTAGTTTTGGTGTGACAGCTCCTGTTAGCTATATCTGGCTATGGCTTTAGTCTTCATCCCCCACATGCATCCAGATTCCTTATAGTCTCGTGGGACATCAGAATATGTTAACTATGGAGTTATTAGATACCTCGCGCCATAGCTGGCGCCAACGTCGTCACAAACGACATTCCTAAACATTACTCCAGGGAAATTAAGCGTGAATAATGACATTCCTAAAGCGTGATACCAAGTACGTACGTACGCACAAACGTATTGGCCGAGATATGGACACGGATTAGCTGTCTCGCGCTAATGTGCTCATATGATCCGACCATAAATTGTTATATTTAGACAGCCTGAGCAACACTGTTAAAGTACTGTGTTGGCTGCAAATATCAATATACTAGCCTTAGTCCCAGGAATGGACAATTTTCACACATCGTTTATTTCTCAATTATGAAGCATTTAACGGGCCAGTTGCGGCAGCCGTAAGTGGTCCGGGCGGACCAGTTGTGGCACCGTAAGTGGTCCGAGCGGACCAGTTGTGGCAGCCGTAAATGGTCCGGTGGACCAGTTTTGGCGTGACAGCTCCTGCTAGCAATATCTGGCTATGGCTTGTAAGTTCCCCATCCCCCACATGCACCCAGATTCCTTATAGTCTCGTGGGACATCAGAATATGTTAACTAAGTCAGAGTTACTCGATCACTAGTGCCATAGCTGGCGTCAACATCGTCACAAACGACATTCCTATAAACATTACTCCAGCGTGGCTAATGACATTCCTAAAGCGTGATACCACGTACGTACGTAGGCACGCATGTACGTACGCGCGTACGCATTGGACGAGATATGGACCCGGATTAGCTGCCTCGCGCTCAAGTGATCCGACCATAAATTGTTATTGGGGCGAGCGTGAGCGAGCCCCTACATTGATGATGTCAATAGCACTGGTGTCAGTCATACTGGTCTGTCCGACCACGTACGTCCTCCTGTTTGCGCATGCGCGAAATCACGCGGGCGGGTGTGCTGCGGTCGTGCCGGTTTCTCAGGGTGAGATAGGTAGCCTCTTCAGGGTGCGTTGCCAACAGCCCAGGCCGAGGGTCCACAGGCTGGGAGGTGGCTGCGTGCCTCGAATAAAGTGTTCGTTCCTTACATCTGAACATACGAAGCCATGCATACCTGTAGCACTTCTGCATTCGAATCTGTGCCAGTAGGTGCATATTGAGCAATTATTAACCCTCGCGCATGCGCGGGAGGGTTATTGTAGTTGGTCGGTGTGTGTGTGTGTGTGTGTGTGTGTGTGTGTGTGTGTGTGTGTGTGTGTGTGTGTGTGTGTGTGTGTGTGTGTGTGTGTCTGTCTGTCTGTCTGTCTGTCTGTCTGTAAACAAGTTTTCTCGTAAACCGTGGCTGCTATAAGTACCAAACTTGGAGATATGAAGAAGTAGCATTAGCGCTCGGCACAGTTAACGCTTGGAGCGGAAAGAAGAGACCGGACCTCCGTTGTTGAAGAAAAGCGGTAAATGGCCGATTTTCGTGAATCATAATTGTTGTGATAGCCAAACATGGATATATTGACAAGCAGTATTGCTACTTCGTAATAGGAAGTCTGGAGCTGTATCGTCAGAAGTTATCTGTTTTAGGCAGCGGTTTATACCTGAAGGTGCGCATTAATTGGAGATCGCAGCAGCACGGGCTTGCTGTTAGATATAGTTTTGCATTGGCTACAAGTATGTGCAGAGCACGAATAGAGTCAGGAGCTCTAATATATTTACTTGGTAGTCATAACTGCGCGAGGGTTACGCACTTTACAAGTGCATTTCATTATTATACTGAAATTTGTATATGCTCACCACACAAAACTCTATCTGCTCGTGTATTGTTTCCCAATGTACATTCAGTACATTTTAATAGTGCATAGCTAACTGACAATTTCTCACTCACGCTCGCCCCACAATGCCATGCATTTTCACTAGTATTTACAGTGGCGGATCCAGGGGGGAGTCTGTGGGTTCCCCCCTATAAAGTGCTGCCGTGTGCATATGATACTATTAAACCTAGTACACTTATACAGAGCCACACCAGAACTCACAGTTACTCAATAATGGATAACAGATTCGCTATATATATATTCGCGCTCACTTTGTACTCGAGGAAATCTTCACAATCTATGAGCATATAAGTACGCGCGCTCCGCCGCATATTCATTAGCGCATATTTTGCATGCGAGCGGACAGTCATTATTCAGCTATAGTGTCAACGCTACTTTCAAGCTTGTAGTATATGCCACTGCCACACCCTGAACTTGTATGTGCACGTGATAATTTCGTATTATGCAGACCTCTCAGCTAATGTAGTATCGTATGGTTTTAGGCTGAATCTCACGCGATGTTGCTGGCAGGGTGGTGGTCGTGGGTGCGTATCTAAAGGCATGCTATTACTGTCAATTATTACTTTCGCATTAGATCTACCCACGCATTCCGAATGCTTGCGCATCGTAAACTACCGTCGCGTATGAAAGTGGTTGCCATCTTGGAAACTCCCTTCACAAAATCCTACATCCACCATGATTTAGGCAGCCTGAGCAACATAGGTAAAGTACTGTGTTGCCTGCAAATGTCAATATACTAGCCTTAATGGACAATTTTCACACTTTGTGCATTTCTTAATTATGGAGCATATAAGTCACACGTGCATGTGGTATACCAACATCGTCACCAATCATTACATGTTCATATATCTCATATAACATTAATTTTAGGTAATTCATAATTATTTTTCACAGCCGGGAGGACCTGAAGCTGAAGCTTTAGCACCACATGTACATAAAGTGTAAAAACATTTTCACTAAAATGTTGAAGGATGTTGAGATTCATTGAAGTGCTAAAAAGTATAGAAACAAGGTCAAAGTGCAGAATGCATGCAGACAAAGGCACATAACATGCATTACAACTTTAGTATTTACAGATGTAGGGACATGGGGTTAGTTTTACACTTGTTTCACTGGTTTTTACTGTAACACGTATAAACCTACTGACTTCTGTGCAGAGTTCTACCTCCCTTGCATATACCTATAAGCACGTAGCAATAGTCAGTGACTCCTAGATCTACATCCTGTCTTGTATGAATATTGCCTACAGCGGGTCCAGTTGCCTGTTATATACAGTATAGTCGTTCAAAGAAACCGGCGCAAACCGCACAAAACTAACTTCATACAAGTTAGACACCAGGTGACTACGTAAATTCAAAACCCAAGGCCCACGTTGTGTCCCAAGCGCAGCGAGGGCTCTACATGGCCCGAGGGTTTTGAATTTACGTAGTCACCTCGTACACAGTGTCTAACTTGTTTAGTTCATAGCAAACACGTGCACGCAAAAGATTTAGTAATTTATAACCATGGTATACTCATTTCAGTAGCGTCTACACGGCAAGCTGTTCATCGCAACAACTCGCTCGGAGATTTTGCCTTGGAAACGATCGAAGCGACAGCGGTAGAGAACGACAACTTGCTCCTCGATTGCTGCATGTAAACACCTGTGGTTTCTTTTCTATAATTGATGTAAATATCATCTAGTGCTGTAAAAATCTTATCTATTTTCTGCTTTGTTTCTTGTAAATTGGATGTAAAAATGTAGATAGCTTGTTTAAAATGTAGGTTCACTATGTGGTATCCAGTTCACTATGCGAAATAACGAACCTGCTATTGACCAATCAAAATGTAGGATTTGTGAAAGCTACAAACTAAATGTATTTGGCACATGAGAAAATGGCATCTAAAACTATCATAGACCTGGAGTTTGATGGCATTGGGAGAAGGTATGAAGATTTTGTACATCAAGAATCACGTATATGCTCCAGTATAAATGGTTTTCGTGAAAGAATTAGAGTGATTACTAATGCCAGTTTCACAGTAGACCGTTTGAACTGAAGAAGAAAGAAGAAGCCTCATGAACAATCAAATGTTTTTACAATTTAATAGCAACTATTTAGTCTCAGCCCCAGACCCTCACGTGAAAGACGGACTGGTGACTTTCATGTAATGTCTTTCTTGTGCTGACTCAGCATATATTGACTATTAGTAACCCAATCAGATTGCTGTATTGGGAAAGCAATGACATCTCCATACTATTTTATGGGACATACAGCTAATTTTGGAGTGGTAGGTTTAGTGACTAGATGCAAAAAACGCGAGGAATGTACTTCATAATATTATTTTGAATTTGGGTGAAAAATGAAAGATTTATTGCCATAATTAATTTTGAGGACTCAGGTGAAGTCAAACAGTTGGTGCCATGCACTAACAACAGCAGCTTGTGTATCTGTGTCATATCTGCTCACCTAAGTTAATATCACAGTAGCCATAGTTAAGTAGCATCCTAACATGGAGAGCCTTTGGACTCAACACCATACTAAGATCTCCAAAAGAGCATGCTGTAGGCTGAGGGCTTAGGTAGAGATTACAATTAAAATAAAGATTTGAAATGGACAGCACTAAAGTGCAAACGTTCAGTGAAATTATGCGCATGTGTAGATCTATGACATTTATGTTGTAACCCTGCAATAAAAATGAGAGTATATGGAATATAGCAGCAAATAATGCAGCCACAGAGAAGACTTGAGAAGCTCGCTGTACTACCTTAGCTCGTATTGCAGGTAGCGTTTAATACTCAGTTAGGATTTTAAACAACTATATAAACCTGTGCCATTGAAAGAACAACCACTGCCTGCTCTAATAGGTCCAGTGGCTTTCACAATAACTTTTGAGTGAAGCGTTTATAGGAAATCCCTTCTTTTTAAAGTCTGCTTCGTGTTGCACCAAAGCCGTTGGTACTTTTCAATATTATAAGCTTATGGTGTCAGAGAAATAGACAGACAAACAGACACACACACACACACACACACACACACACACACACACACACACACACACACACACACACACACACACACACACACACACACACACACACACACACACACACACACACACACACACACACACACACCAAGTAGAGTAACCCTCGTTGCGCATGTGCACTGAGGGTTAATTAGAGCAAAATTTAATTCATATCTGACTAGTTAGATTAAAACTTCAATGGCTTATTTTAGTCACTGTCTGTGACCATCTTCAGTGGCAATATACAAACAAATAGTGCAGACAGTACTTACACTAACAAAGAATTCATTGTCTAGTGTTTCCACTGAAGTTTTGAATATGTTCTCTCCTATATAGTCAAGCAAAATGTTTCTTAGATTCATATACTTAAATATATGACCTTTGATATGAACAAATCGTGTATTGGTACTGCTTTAACATGTTATAGGTGACACAGTATGGCTATGAACAGTCAAGTTCTGCAACCATCATCTGAGTTAACTAGCAATGATTTACAAGAGGTTCTTGATGCTGTCTACTCCATTTCTCCTGACAATGTTGTCAATTTTGGCCTGAAATTAGGTGTCACTCGAGACCAGATATCAGCCTTTGAAACTCAGTACAATCGAAATATGAAGCATTGCTTGAGAGAAATTCTGAATAATCGTTTGAAACAGCTTCCTCCTCTCACATGGAGGGAGGTAGTACAAGCTTTGGAATCTCGAGCAGTAGGTGAAGGTGCTCTAGCAAGTAGCATTCAGTTTCAATACACATCTCTATCTTTACCAGTGAGGGAGCCATCAGATAGGGGGCATTACAGGTCACGGCTACCAGTGAGGGGGCTATCAGATAGGGGGCATCACAGGTTACGGCTACCAGTGAGGGAGCCATCAGATAGGGGGCATTACAGGTCACGGCTACCAGTGAGGGGGCTATCAGATAGGGGGCATTACAGGTTACGGCTACCAGTGAGGGGGCTATCAGATAGGGGGCATTACAGGTTACGGCTACCAGTGAGGGGGCTATCAGATAGGGGGCATTACAGGTTACAGCCACCAGTGAGGGGGCCATCAGATAGGGAGCAGCCTCAGTACCCACCTCCTCCACCTCTCACACATACCTCTCAATACTCATCTCCACAAATGAGTCAGTTCATTGACTATGTCAAGACTATCTATAGGTCCAGTGAGGTAGAGAGAGACACAAAGGTAGTCAAATGGCCGCCTACTCCCAGTAAGGTCTTCATCAACCTGGCATGTATTGACAGAGCCAGTGTTAGGAGAGGGGACTATGATGAAATCACAAAGGCCATGGTCCATGATGGGAATGTAGATGTCATTTTAAAAAACAAACGATCCATACTTTTAAATGAAGTGGCTAAAGATGTTCCAGCCACTAATTCAACACAGAAGGTGATACTAGTGGAGGGTGCTCCAGGTGTGGGGAAGTCCACATTTGCATGGGAGTTCTGTAGGAGGTGGGAGAGAGGAGAAATTGCTCAGCAGTATCAGTTAGTGCTGCTCCTCAGACTGAGAGATGAGAGAATGAGCAGAGCCAAGAGTCTGAGGGATCTCATCTATCATCCTTTAGAAAGTGTTTCAGAGGCTGTAAGTTTAGAGCTAATAGCTACTCATGGCTTCCATGCTTTAATTATTCTAGAAGGATATGACGAACTTCCTGAGAGTTGTCGATCAGATCACTCCATCTTTCCACAGCTCATAGCTGGTAAGGTGCTGCCTCTGGCAATAATCATGGTCACCAGCCGTCCTTGGGCTACTGGGAGTATTCGCTACAATCATGGGCATGGTGTGCATCAACACATTGAGATACTTGGATTTACTAATCAACAGATCACACAATACATTGAGAGCACACTCCCTCCAGACCAGGTCAGTGACTTGTCCCTCTACCTGGAGAGGCACCCTCAGATCAGAATGTGTATGTACATTCCACTGAACAGTGCTATTGTTGTGACAGTGTACCAGGAGAGCCAGGATGGTACTGTGTGTGCTATGCCTACAACACGTACTGAACTGTACACTGCTCTAGCACATACACTTCTACTGCGATATCTTCGTGGTCATCCAGAGCATGAATCTGGTACTAAACCTATGAAGACATTCAATGACTTGCCTCTTGTGGTCCATGGCAAATTCTCTGAACTGTGTAAGTTAGCGTACAGAGGTATTACTGGCAACAGTGATCATGTACAGCTGATATTCAATGACAGTGATCTTCCTTCAGACTTTGACAGTCTAGGGTTCATGGACTCAGTCACTGAGCTGTATGTGACTCAGGGAACAGTCTCCTCCCATAACTTCCTACATTTGACCTTTCAAGAGTTTTTTGCTGCTGTACACATTTCTACTATGTCACCATCAGACCAGCTGGAACACTTTCAGAGACATAAGGATGGTAGATACAGAGTAGTGTTGAGGTTTCTTGCTGGACTTACAAAATTGACTTGCTTCTCTAAAGACACAATTACGAACATCTTCACTGATACTGGCAGAACTGGTAGTCCATTCAGTGTTGCTTGTGATGTTAATGTTACTATTGACTTTATCAACTGGATGTTTGAGGCACACATTGATGATGTCATATCATCATTACTTGAGAGGAAAACTGTTAGTATCACCATTGAGAGCTCTATGTTGCCATTAGACTACTACTCACTGGGATATTGTATAGCCCACAGCAAGTGCCAGTGGCTGCTGTCATTAAATGAGTATATAAGTGAGGAGGAGGTGAGGATGTTAATGGCTGGAGCCAGTACCAGACAGGAGACTAGGGGGAAGGTGGTGGGACTGAGGGGAGTTAACCCATACAAATTGTCAGCTGAAGGTCTGAATATGTTATTCACACAATGGAAGAGTCTCCTTCACCATTATGAGTTACATATGGAACTACAAGCAACTTTAGATAATATTAGATGGCCAGACTTCTCTGGACTACGAGTACTGAATTTGCGAATTATGAAACTAGAGAACTGGATACCTGGCACTTGGGGACTTGACACTTTATTACCTCATCTCTCATTAGAATCACTTACTATTTCATGTACTGGGAATGATGGCTTAGTGTTTGAAGACTGTGTTGCTATTGGACTACATGTCAAATCTACAACATGTCTCAAGGAATTGTGTTTTACACACTCTGCTGGCAAAATACCTGTAGATGATGAAGTGATGGAGGTAATAAGTGAAGCATTATCTAACAATCAGTCACTACCACTGGAGAGACTGGAATTGATGTGTCACGGTACATTCACTAACACCGGTGCAGACTGTCTAGTTCAGTTCATCACAAACACTACCACTCTACAACACCTCACAATACACTACTGTAGATTTAGTGCTCATGGACTACTAGCACTGGCCCAAGCCCTACACCATAGCTCTACCTTGCAAGAGAAAAATCTGAAGGAGTTGATGTTTGCAGTAAATGGTGATAATGAGGCAAACGACTTTGCCAAACTGCTAATTGAATATCCGTACATGGCGGATAGTATAGATTACCAATATTTCCATAATATTAGTGATGTTGGAGCAGCAGCCCTAGCTCAGGCCCTCCATCACAACTCTAACCTGAAGAGGCTGAACTTGTCTGGCAATGATGCTATCGGTAAAGAGGGTACCCATCAACTAATACAGAGCTTGGCATCCATCACCAAGGAAGACAGGGGGTACTTAGGTGGTCTGACACTTCCCAAGAGATGTGAGAAGTATGCCACACAATGTACACAGTATAAATCAGTGAAGGACAAAATTCGATTTTTGTAATCAAAGTGAAGTCAAGAGGTCATTACAATTTCAGATACCAATGATGGTCAGAAGATACCAATCACTTCCCACCGTACTTACTACATCGCTTCATTAACTATCCACTCCAACCCACCCCCAATATTCACCTCAACCCTCCACATACCACCCTCAATATCCACCTCAACCCTCCACATACCACCCTCAATATCCACCTCAACCCTCCACATACCACCCTCAATATCCACCTCAACCCCCCACATATCACCCTCAATATTCAGCTCGACCCTCCACATACCACCCTCAATATCCACCTTGAACCCGTACTTACCAATCTCCTCATAACCCCCCTAAATACTACCTTCAATATTGACCTTGACCCCCCCACATACCTCTTGGAACCTTCGTGAGAACCAAAGTCAAGAGGTCATTACAATTTCAGATACCAATGATGGTCAGAAGATACCAATCACTTCCCACCGTACTTACTACATCGCTTCATTAACTATCCACTCCAACCCACCCCCAATATTCACCTCAACCCTCCACATACCACCCTCAATATCCACCTCAACCCTCCACATACCACCTTCAATATCCACCTCAACCCTCCACATACCACCCTCAATATCCACCTCAACCCTCCACATACCACCCTCAATATCCACCTCAACCCTCCACATACCACCCTCAATATCCACCTCAACCCCCCACATATCACCCTCAATATTCAGCTCGACCCTCCACATACCACCCTCAATATCCACCTTGAACCCGTACTTACCAATCTCCTCATAACCCCCCTAAATACTACCTTCAATATTGACCTTGACCCCCCACATACCTCTTGGAACCTTCGTGAGAACCAAAGTCAAGAGGTCATTACAATTTCAGATACCAATGATGGTCAGAAGATACCAATCACTTCCCACCGTACTTACTACATCGCTTCATTAACTATCCACTCCAACCCACCCCCAATATTCACCTCAACCCTCCACATACCACCCTCAATATCCACCTCAACCCTCCACATACCACCCTCAATATCCACCTCAACCCTCCACATACTATCCTCAAAATCCACCAGAACCCCTCACTTACCAACCTCAATAGCCACCTCGACCTTCCACATACCACCCTCAATATTCACCTCGATCCCCCACATACCACCCTCAATATCTACCTTGACCCCACACACACCACCCTCAATATCCTCCTCAACCCTCCCTCAATATCCACCTCAACCCTCCACATACCACCCTCAATATCCACCTCAACCCTCCACATACCACCCTCAATATCCACCTCAACCCTCCACATACCACCCTCAATATCCACCTCAACCCCCCACATATCACCCTCAATATTCAGCTCGACCCTCCACATACCACCCTCAATATCCACCTTGAACCCGTACTTACCAATCTCCTCATAACCCCCCTAAATACTACCTTCAATATTGACCTTGACCCCCCACATACCTCTTGGAACCTTCGTGAGAACCAAAGTCAAGAGGTCATTACAATTTCAGATACCAATGATGGTCAGAAGATACCAATCACTTCCCACCGTACTTACTACATCGCTTCATTAACTATCCACTCCAACCCACCCCCAATATTCACCTCAACCCTCCACATACCACCCTCAATATCCACCTCAACCCTCCACATACCACCCTCAATATCCACCTCAACCCTCCACATACCACCCTCAATATCCACCTCAACCCACATACCACCCTCAATATCCACCTCAACCCTCCACATACCACCTTCAATATCCACCTCAACCCTCCCTCAATATCCACCTCGACCCTCCACATACCACCTTCAATATCCACCTCAACCCTCCCTCAATATCCACCTCAACCCTCCACATACTATCCTCAAAATCCACCAGAACCCCTCACTTACCAACCTCAATAGCCACCTCGACCCTCCACATACCACCCTCAATATTCACCTCGATCCCCCACATACCACCCTCAATATCTACCTTGACCCCACACACACCACCCTCAATATCCACCTCAACCCTCCACATACCACCCTCAATATCCACTCCACATACCACCCTCAATATCCACCTCAACCCTCCACATACCACCCTCAATATCCACCACGACCCCCCTCACATGCCACCATCTCAACTCCCCCACATACCACCCTCAATATCCACCTCAACCCTCCACATACCACCCTCAATATCCACCTGAACCATCCTCAATGTCCACCTCAACCCTCCACATACCACCCTCAATATCCACCTCAACCCTCCACATACCACCCTCAATATCCACCTCAACCCTCCACATATCACCCTCAATATTCAGCTCGACCCTCCACATACCACCCTCAATATCCACCTCAACCCTCCACATACCACCTTCAATATCCACCACGACCCCTCACATGCCACCTTCAATATCCATCTCAACTCCCCCACATACCACCCTCAATATCCACCTCAACCCTCCACATACCACCCTCAATATCCACCTCGACCCCCCACATACCACCCTCAATATCCACCTCAACCCTCCGCATACCACCCTCAATATCCACCTCGACCCCCCACACACCACCCTCAATGTCCACCTCGACCCCCCACATACCACCCTCAATATCCACCTCGATCCCCCACATACATGTACCACAGTGACCCTGGACTTGTTTCAGGGTATTCATCAGTTTTGACTGTGAACACATCCACATTATCACTGATGACTGTAGACACTTTGGGACACTTCCCAGGAGGTGTAAGGAGTGTGCCACACAATGTAAACGGTGAAGAATGCTGCTTATAATCTAAGTGGTCACTAGTCACCATGACAACACTAGACACAAACAATATCAATCACTTTCCACCATACATATTACATCACTTCATTGTATGAATTAAGCCAGCACAAGAATATGTGACACATAATGGGACAGTCCAATAGCAACCTGTCATGTGAGATACTGTCACAATCAACTGTACCTGTCACAATGGGAGAGATGTCTTAGGTTCTTATAACATACATTAGTCACTTCATCATTGATCAAGGGAAAACATGAAATGACCTCTGACCTCAGAGAGACTGTGTATAGTCATGGAGTCTTTCATATTATATCAATCATTGACAACCCAGACCAAGCGAGACACCAGTACATCTAGCACATTAAGATGAGTGTATCGAGCTGAAGCTCTAGCTCAGTCCTCCAATCGTAACTCTGTAACTGAGTACACATGAGAAGTCCTGTCTCTGTGTGTGAGCCCGTAAGTCCCAAGTAGTGTGGTGTGCTTGTAGCGTGATATTTCATCTGATCAACAGCCAATGATAAAGATAAACAACAACAAATGCTGAAACAAATACAAGAGTCTAAACAACAACTCCAGCAGAAACCCCCTCAGCAGACAAAGGTCTCGTGAAGTGGAGTTCACTGTATGTCAAGTACTACTGAGATCATGGACTGTGTCATGTCAGTGTACATTATCCTCTGCCATTACCTTCATATGCATATTGCTCTATTATCTAGAAAATCTTTTTACTCTTGTGTTATACAATGTATTGTGGTAATCGGGACATACAGATTTGTATTATTCATTCACATTGTTACATTGTGTTTGTCAATTGTTTTATTTCCAGTTCCTGTGTATATAAGAGTGTGTATGCTGTCATTTGTCACTTTGTAGTCGTGTTTGCATTTGTTCTTGCCCAGAGTCAAGCAGCAGTACATTGTGTATGTTAGACGTACAGCAGTCACTCATGTTAGAGTCTAGCACATAACATATATATATAGCTGTAGGTTATAATTATATAAACGTATCCATGAGAGCTCAAGCCACAACACAGGCTATATATAGGCATGTAGTAGTGGTGTATAAGGTTCCCCCCAGTCCTTTACAATATGAATATTGTTAAAAGTAACATTTATTGTGGTTTCTCTATCTTCTTTCCAGTATTTTGCAATAGCTTCTAATCATTGTCATCTATATAGCCTCTCAATACCTTAATACACACGACATTGTCATGTACATTACCACTTATGCATGTGTATTGAAGGTCTGAGGACTTGCTTTCCCCCCACCAAAGACTTTTCTAGATGAAACCCTGATGTGTATATAATTTTGTAGCAGCTGTAATCTGCAATACAAACATTTTGTAATTGATGTACAACATGTGCATTGGGTAAGTTGTCATAAAATTAGAACACGTACAATTATTGATCACAAAAATTCTGCATTTAATTGACACAAATATCAATGGATGACAAAAATTATAACAAAACATTCTTATACACAAATGTATTACATACGAACTGATACACAGAAAAAATGAACACAACAAAAAATTGTGTGTGCAAATTGTCCTCAATGCTCAGGTCTTGCAGGACGTGGGAGAGGCATGGGAGGCCTTTTAGGCCCTCTAGAAAGGTGGGTACTGGCCAATTGTGCTTGTTTCGCGAGCTCTTTATCTGTCACATTCTCATACTTGCGTGGCCTCGTGGACTCTTCATCCAGCATGTTTCCTATGGACTGAGTGCGACGTCTGCAGAGAGAGAGAAGGAGGGAGAGGGAGAGGGAGAGAGAGAGAGGGAGAGGGAGAGGGAGAGAGAGAGGGAGAGAGAGGGAGAGGGAGAGAGACGCACAAATGATCACTTGCTTCTGAAGTATGCATGTTAAATATACATGTACATAACATCAAGTCACTGAACCTGATATACCATCTATAAAAATTTCCTAAAAAAAGAAGCTATGTGTACAAAATATTTTAAATCTCCACATAAATGTATGGAAAGGTATCCATCATTAGTTGTTAAGGGTTAAGACACAGAGTGGAAACTCTATTATCATCAGGAGAGAGAATTCACTTTGTATGGATATATGTATGTATTATACACACAACAGAAATGTTCTCACCTCAAATCTCTGGAGGGTGTGATGTCACTTGGACTTCCAGAGGCAATCTTGACGACATTCTTGTTAGGAGCAATCTGAAGTGGAGAGTTCACACATGTTTCCATGGGGCTCAGTAGAGCTATAAACCTTGCATGTATGCAACATTCTATGACTACTAGTGGAACAGCTTCATGATTTTGACCTACAGGTAGACGAGGAGGCAGACCAACTCCTACATTTTTTAATTGTGAGTTTTGGGAAGACTTATATCATGTTTCAGACTGAGAAGTGGTGCTGGGATATCCAATGCTTTGAGCGAGTGTTAAGTCTAAACAGTCTAACAGGGAAGCAGGACTTTCATTTTCTTCCATGTGGTGTTCTACATGTATTTAAGCATCAAGAAGTCAGTAACGTAATGCGCATGCGTGAAAAGTCAGCAAACAGGCCCTATTATTCCAGCATTATTCTCAAATGCTGTAGGTTACCTAAAATTATGCTGGCACATCCCTAGTTGTGGCCACTATACAATTGAGAAAGAAATTCAGCAATTCTCTATTAGCTCCAAACTAAGCTAGCTTTCAAATGGGCTTGCCATTATCCATACTCTCTATCACAGATATCAGCCTGTTGGCAGAGGGCAGCACACAAATTACCTCACTTACATCCTCCCCCTCCCCCTCCCTATCTACCTGGCATGTTTCTGGATATATCTTGCAATACTGTACATATGTCTGGCCCTCACATGACCAGGTAGTCTGCTCCAACTGTCAAATGCCTTCCTGGCTGCAGACACAGCCACATCTGCATCCTCCTGGACTCCTAGTGGGAGAGGGGTTAAATGAGAATCAGTAACCACTATCCCACACAGACATTATGCTCTGTAGTACATGTAGGGATGTATGTGATGGTGTGAGGTTGTGACACAAGTGAAGGTTAGGAGGTGAAATGTAACATAAAGAGATGGCTGTAAGGTGACCTTGTACAGTGGAGGCCAGTTTCTCTCCAGTGGCAGGTGTCATATGTCTTCCTGCCCTCTGGTCTCACCCAGCTGCCATTGGCCAGACTGTTACCATGGTCCTCCAGCCAGGCCAGTTGGCAACTGCAGGAGACTCTGAGGCTGGGCCATACGTGAGAGAGGAGAGGAGAGAGCGTATAGAGGGAGGAGACTCAGCTGTAGAGGAGGGAAGGCAGAGGGTAGCTCATATGAGGAACATGCGACTAGGGAGAGAACGTTAGCATGAGCATACCCATAACCAACCTTTTGACTCTGCAGTGACGCTATTTAGTTTGGCCACCCTCACAGGCGTGCTCTGCTCCTGGATGGAGACAGTTGCCGCCGCCGCTGAGCGCTTACTGAGAGCGAACATCTTTTTGCTCGTAATTGCAGATGTGGAAAGGGTGGGGCTGTCAAACGAGCAACATGACGTCATAATGACGCCATGAAAACGAATTTATGCCCGCCACTGACACTGGTAACTGTGGTAAGTAACTTTACGTACGTATACAGTCTCTAGTCAGGAGTACACCTCAATATTGTATATCAGAACATTTGTGCTGGCCCAAAGTAAGCTTATACTATTCAATGGGGACACCTCACAATTCTCGAGGGTGTCTGTTTATTAATAGAGGTTCTAGTGTGTATTGTGTTCTGCTGCCGTACCCTACCTGTCCTAGTTCCCAGATCACTCCCTCCCTCTCTCTTAGATGTTCCAGTGAGGCCACTTCTACTCCAGATCTATGACTACTACAGTCAGGAGGTGAGCCATAATGAGGTAGTCATCTGTATACAGAGGATATGACCTGGATCATGAACTCTCATTGTATTTGCTGCCTGTACATATTCACGTGAAGGAGAAAGCACAGTAATATAACATTAGCTACACCTTACATTCAAGTACCTTAAGGATGCTGGGATTACTTGTAGCAATTTTTAATAAACGGAGATGATGCACATGTGTATGACGTAAAACTCCGTCTCACATGTACCATAGAGTACTGTCACAGCACCCCTACTCATGTAACTGCCCCCCACATTTGAAACATTTGGTATCGGTGAGCACCCCTTTGTCTCCTGCTCACTTGCCCCGTCCCGTGCGGGATCGTTTTGATCCACAAGGGCACTAGCTCTGCTCTCCTTGCGCGAAGGGACAGCTGCTAGCAAAGATGGCCCAAAGTAAACAACTTTCATCCTTTCCTGCGGAGTACAAGCTTAATATCGCACACTGGTATAGGGAAATGGGGAGAAATCATCAAACCACACCCCCTCACAGTATATACTATGCACATTCTCCATTCTCCGTGTTCGGAACCCCCGCCTCTACAGTAGACTGTGGCTTGCTAGCTTCCTCGCTCTGAATTCCTTCACTCCTTCCCTCTCTCTTCAGTACAGTTATACCAGTTCCAGTGAGGCCACTTCTACTCCAGATCTATGACTACTACAGTCAGGAGGTGAGCCATAATTAGGTAGTCATCTATATAGAGAGGATATGACCTGGATCATGAACTGGTCACCTCTACATTTACTGGGTTGAGGGTCTCCATTCAATAAGAGGCATACCTCACAGTGTACTGTTGTTATCAGTAGGGAGGGTACTGGGTGTGGGGTGCAGTCTACGTACCTGTAAATATAGGTGTCAATACTAGCCTTAGTTCCAGGAATGGACAATTTTCACACTTTGTGCATTTCTCAGTTAGGCCATATACAATAACTTACTTGATTCTCATCCCCATCCGTCTCAACTTTTATGGCACGTCCTAAATATTTTGCTCTTGTTTTACAACACAATGCATCATATCAATCACATATATTGGTGGGTAGCTACGTGTTGGTAATAAATTGTTTTCCACATGCCAAGATAACTTTAGCAGCAACATCACCATATATATATTATACGTATTATAGTAGTTTATCCACCTGCTGCTTCTGTAGAAGTAGTGGCATTGGAGATGCTGTAGGTGGCATAGCAAATGCACATCTTCATGAGTTAAACTCCCAGATTGTGTTTTGGATGTAGTTAAGTAACTAACTGTTGGTTTCATGCACTAACAGTAGCAGATAGTGCATCTGTATCATCTCTGCATATCACAAATTATCCTAACGTGGAGCTCATACTCGGATCAAACTCTAAAAGAGCATGCTGTAGGCTGAGGGCTTGGGTACAGTTATGATGTTGGATTTGAAACCAAATTATGTGTCTGGGTTCATATCTGATTCTTATACATGTTTCTTATACTGCCTTTAGTGGACAAATCATGTATTTTAACATGTTATAGGTGACACAGTATGGCTATGAACAGTCAAGTTCTGCAACCATCATCTGAGTTAACTAGCAATGATTTACAGGAGGTTCTTGATGCTGTCTACTCCATTTCTCCTGACAATGTTGTCAATTTTGGCCTGAAATTAGGTGTCACTCGTGACCAGATATCAGCCTTTGAAAGTCAGTACAATCGAAATATGAAGCATTGCTTGAGAGAAATTCTGAATAATCGTTTGAAACAGCTTCCTCTTCTTACATGGAGGGAGGTAGTACAAGCTTTGGAATCTCGAGCAGTAGGTGAAGGTGCTCTAGCAAGAAGCATTGAGCGTCAATACATATCTCCATCTTCACCAGTGAGGAGGCCGTCAGATAGGGGGCATTACAGGTCTCAGTCACCAGTGAGGGGGTCATCAGATAGGGGGCATTACAGGTCTCAGTCACCAGTGAGGGGGCCATCAGATAGGGGACATTACAGGTCTCAGTCACCAGTGAGGGGGCCATCAGATAGCGGACATTACAGGTCTCAGTCACCAGTGAGGGGGCTATCAGATAGGGGGCATTACTCTCAGTGCGAAATGAGTCAGTTCATTGACTATGTCAAGACAATCTATAAATCCAGTGAGGTAGAGAGTAACCCAAAGGTAGTCAAATGGCCGCCTACTCCCAGTAAGGTCTTCATCAACCTGGCATGTATTAACAGAGCCAGTGTTAGGAGAGGGGATTATGATGAAATCACAAAGGCTATGGTCTGTGATGGAAATGTAGATGTCATTTTAGAAAGCAAGCAACCCATACTTTTAAATGAAGTGGCTAGAGATGTTCCAGCTACTAATCCAATACAGAAGGTGAGGGTGCTCCAGGTGTGGGGAAGTCCACATTTGCATGGGAGTTCTGTAGGAGGTGGTTGAGAGGAGAGATTGCTCAGCAGTATCAGTTAGTGCTGCTCCTCAGACTGAGAGATGAGAGAATGAGCAAAGCCAAGAGTCTGAGGGATCTCATCTATCATCCTTTAGAAAGTGTTTCAGAAGCTGTAAGTTTAGAGCTGATAGCTACTCATGGTCTCCATGCTTTAATTATTCTAGAAGGATATGATGAACTTCCTGAGAACTGTCGATTGTATGGGTCCATCTTCCAACAACTCATAGTTGGGATAGTGCTGCCTGAAGCAACAGTCATGGTCACCAGCCGTCCTTGGGCTACTAGAAATGTTCAGGTCAGTCATAGGAATCGTATACGTCAACACATTGAGATACTTGGATTTACTAGTCAACAAATCACACAATACATTGAGAGCACACTCCCTCCAGACCAGGTCAGTGACTTGTCCCTCTACCTGGAGAGGCACCCTCAGATCAGAATGTGTATGTACATTCCACTGAACAGTGCTATTGTTGTAACAGTGTACCAGGAGAGCCAGGCTGGTACTGTGTGTGCTCTGCCTACAACACGTACTGAACTGTACACTGCTCTAACACGTACACTGCTACTGCGATACCTTCGTGGCCATCCAGAGTATGAATCTGGTACTAAACCCATGAAGACATTCAATGACTTACCTCCTGTGGTATATGGCAGATTCTCTGAACTTTCCAAGTTAGCATACAGTAGTATTGCTGGCAGCAGCAGTGATCATGTACAGCTGATATTCAATGACAGTGATCTTCCTTCAGACTTTGACAGTCTGGGGTTCATGGACTCAGTCACTGAGCTGTATATGACTCAGGGAACAGTCTCGTCTCATAACTTCCTACATTTGACCTTTCAAGAGTTTTTTGCTACTGTACACATTTCTACCATGTCACCATCAGACCAGCTGGAACACTTTCAGAGACATGAGGATGGTAGATACAGAGTAGTGTTGAGGTTTCTTGCTGGACTTACAAAATTGAGTTGCTTCTCTAAAGACACAATTAAGAACATCTTCACTGATACTGGCAGAACTGGTAGTCCATACAGTGTTGGTTGTGATGTTGATGTTACCATTGACCTCATTGAGTGGATGTTTGAGGCACAGAGTGATGATGTCATATCATCATTATTTGATAGGAAAACCATTAGTATCAACATGATTAAATCAGCTTTGCCATTAGACTACTACTCACTGGGATATTGTATAGCCCACAGCAAGTGCCAGTGGGTGCTGTCATTAGAGGGGGATATAGGTGAGGAGGAGGTGAGGATGTTAGTGGCTGGAGCCAGTACCAGACAGGAGGCTAGTGGCAGGGTGGTGGGACTGAGGGGAGAGTGGTATAGTTACAGTGACCATTACATGCCTCTATCAATATCAGCTGAAGGTCTGATTATGTTATTCACACAATGGAAGAGTGTCCTTCATCTTCATGAGTTACATCTGTACCTACCAGAACCATGTGATGTCATTCCTTGGCCAGACCTCTCAGGACTTCGAGTACTGAATTTGGGAATTAAGAGCAAGAAGAACTGGAGACTTGACACTCTATTACCTCATCTCTCATTACAATCATTTCCTATTTCATACAGTGAGAGTGGTGGTTTAGTGTTTGAAGATGGTGTTGCTATTGGACAACACATCAAATCTACAACATATCTCAAGGAATTGTATATTAAACAATATGTAGGTCATGTAATATATGTAGATAGTAGTAGAGTGGTGGAGGTAATAAGTAAAGCATTATCTGACAATCAGTCACTACCACTGGAGAGACTAATGTTGAATTGGTGTAGAATTACTGACACTGCTGCAGACTATCTTGCTCAGTTCATCACAAACACTACTACTCTACAACACCTCACAATACACCACTGTACATTTAATGCTCCTGGACTACGAGCACTGGCCCAAGCCCTACACCACAACTCTACCTTGCAAGAGAAGAGTCTGAAGGAGTTAAAAGTTACAATAAATGGTCATAATGAGGCAAAGGACATTTCCAAACTATATCCTTATATGGATTTGGATAGCCTAAAGTTTTATAATGTTAGTGATGCTGGACATGCAGCCCTAAATCAGGCACACCGTTACAAAGAGAGGCTGGACTTGTCTGGCAATCCACCTCGACCCCCCACATACCACCCTCAATATCCACCTCAACCCCCCACATACCACCCTCAATATCCACCTCAACCCTCCACATACCACCCTCAATACCCACCTCGACCCTCCACATACCACCCTCAATATCCACCTCAACCCCCCACATACCACCCTCAATATCCACCTCAACCCTCCACATACCACCCTCAATATCCACCTCAACCCCCCACATACCACCCTCAATATCCACTTCGACCCTCCACATACCACCTTCAATATCCACCTCGACCCTCCACATACCACCTTCAATATCCACCTCGACCCTCCACATACCACCTTCAATATCCACCTCGACCCCCCACATACCACCCTCAATATCCACCTCAACCCTCCACATACCACCCTCAATATCCATCTCGACCCCCCACATACCACCTTCAATATCCAACTCAACCCTCCACATACCACCCTCAATATCCACCACAACCCTCCACATACCACCCTCAATATCCACCTCGACCCTCCACATACCACCCTCAATATCCACCTCGACCCTCCACATACCACCCTCAATATCCACCTCAACCCCCCACATACATCTACCAATCTCCTCATGACCTCCTATAATACCACCTTCAATACTGACCTTGACAAATCCCCCACATACCACCCAGAACCTTCATGTGAACCAAGGTGAGCTGTCAGGTCCTCATCCAACCTCTACTCTGGAGAAGCTGGACTCCACCTCGACCCTCCACCCTCAATATCCACATATCACCCTTAATATCCACCTCGACCCACCCCCAATATCCACCTCAACACTCCACATACCACCTTCAATATCCACCTCCACCCCCCACATACCACCCTCAATATCCACCTCAACATTCCACATACCACCCTCAATTTCTATTTCGACCCTCCATATACCACCCTCAATGTCCACCTCGACCCTCCACATACCACCCTCAATATCCACCTCAACCGCCCACATACCACCCTCAATATCCACCTCAACCCTCCATATACCACCCTCAATATCCACCTCAACATTCCACATACCACCCTCAATTTCTATTTCGACCCTCCATATACCACCCTCAATATCCACCTCGACCCTCCACATACCACCCTCAATATCCACCTCAACCGCCCACATACCACCCTCAATATCCACCTCAACTCCAAATACCACCATGACAACGCTAGACACACGCAATATCAATCACTTTCCACCATACATATTACATCACTTCATTGTATGAATTAAGCCAGCACAAGAATATGTGACACATAATCAGTCCAATAGCAACCTGTCATGTGAGATACTGTCACAATCAACTGTACCCGTCACAAGGGAGAGATGTCTTAAGTTCTTATCACTCATTAGTCACTTCATCATTGATCAATATACTGTGGCTCCTTTATACCAAACACATGATGTGAGGAAGAATACACACAGGACTTACATTCACACAGGATGAAGGTAGACTGTGGAGACCTCATGAAGTCTTTCACATCAATAATTGATTCATTGACAACCCAAACCAAGTGAGAAGTACATCTAGCTCATTAAGGTGAATGTATAGAGCTGAATCCCTAGCTCAGTCCTCCATCATGACTCTGTGTCTGAGTATGTATGAGAAGTCCTGCCTATGCAAGTAGTGTGGTGTGCTTGTAGTGTGATATTTCATCTGACCAACAGCCACTGATAAAGATAAACAACAACAAATGCTGAAACAAATACAAGAGTCTAAACAACAACTCCAGCAGAAACCCCCTCAGCAGACAAAGGTCTCGTGAAGTGGAGTTCACTGTATGTCAAGTACTACTGAGATCATGGACTGTGTCATGTCAGTGTACATTATCCTCTACCATTACCTTCATATGCATACTGCTCCATTATCTAAACTCCTGTATTATACGATGTTATAATTATATATACGTATCCATGAAAAGCTTGAGCCACAGCACAGGCTTAGCTATATATGGGCATGTAGTAGTGGTGTATATAATATTCTAGCAGCTGTAATCTACATGTGAATGCATCCATCAAGTAGAAATTTGTAATTATACACACCTGAGATTTTTGCAAAAAATTGTTGTATTATATACACCCAAACAATGTGCTTGCAAAATTTCACTTCCATAGCTTCCCTTTAAGTTTGATTTTTAATTGATGTGTTCAGTCATATCCATACAATACAAAATTAATAGCATGAACTTTGATCTCTAGATGATCATAAGTGTGTCTAATTCCTAATTTCTACTTGATGCATTCACACATGCAATTGTAGTACAAACATTTTGTAATTAATGTACAGCATGTGCACTGGGTAAGTTGTCATAAAGTCAGAACATGTACAATTGATCACAAAATTCTCTATTTAATCACAAGCATACAAATCAATGGTTGACAAAATTAATATCAATGGTCGACAAATATTATTACAACAAAACGTTCTTATACCCAAATGCATTACACAAAAAATGTACCTGCAAATAATTGTCACCATAAGGTAGCGTATGTGTGCTGGTAGATATACATAGCTAGGTATATTGTGTATGGATTGATATTTCAGCGCCTGGGTTAAAAAACTGTAATCTGATTGGCGCGTTTGCATTCCCCGCGCTCTATTTTCATAATTGCTTGGTCTTGTAGAGGGTGTAGTCTGGGAACGATCTAGTGTCGACTAAAAGCCCTATTTTATCGGTATGTCAGTACACCTAGCCTCGTACATAGTAGATAGGCCGTTCGTTGTCTATAGTCTCCATCTGTGCACCGAGTACCGTAGAGGCGGGGTTTCCGAACACGATATAGATTCAGATTTCAGTACAGCAGGCCGAAGTATATAATACTGTAAAACCTAGCCTTCTTTAATATATGCTCAAGGAGCTGAAATAATCGGCCGTGTTCGGAAACTGTCCGTTCGGCCTCTACGATGGCCTGTCATGCTTCGTCGCTCTAAATTCCTTCATTCCTTCCCTCTCTCTTCAGTACAGTTTAATATACCAGTTCCAGTGAGGCCACTTCTGCTCCAGATCTATGACTACTACAGTCAGGAGGTGAGCCATAATGAGGTAGTCATCTGTATACAGAGGATATGACCTGGATCATGAACTGGTCACCTCTTTATACTGGGTTGGCGGTAGAGACGTTACCTCACAATGTATCAGTAGGGAGGTTACTGGGTGTAGGGTGTAGTCCACCTGTGAATACCTGTCAGCAATCTAAGGCCATGACTTGTAAGTTTCCGCGTTCCCCTTCCCAACATGTATCCTGATTTCTTATTAACAGTAGCAGCTAGTGCATCTGTGTCATTTCAAATGTCAACTTAATATCACAGTAACCACATTTTAGTAACAATAATTATCCTAGCTGGGTTCCTGTCAGCAATCTAGGGCCATAATTTCATGACTTGCCAGTTCCCCATCCCCCACATGGATCCAGATTCCTTATAGTCTCGTGGGACATCAGACTATGTTAACTATGGAGTTATAAGATCATGTGATCAGCCCATAAAATGGCTATATATATAGGCAGCCTGAGCAACTTAACTGGTAAACTACTATGTTGGCTACAAATGTCCAATACACTAGCCTTAGTTCAAGGAATGGACAATTTTCACACTTTGTGCATTTTGTCAGTTATAAAATAACTTACTTGATTCTAAGTCTCAACTTTTACGGCCCGTCCTAAATATTATTTAGCTCTGGTTTTACAACATGACGTGTTATATCAATCACATAATAGGTAATCATTTGTTTCCACATGCCAACTTGAAGAACTTTTCATCACCATATACTAGTTTTTGTCCACTTGCTGGTTCTGTAGAAGTAAGCCAAGTAGTGGTGTTGGAGGTGCTGTAGGGTTGGCATGACTAATGCCTATCTTCATGAGTTAAACTCCCAGATTGCATTTTGGATGTATTTCAGTAGCAAATAACTGTTGGTGCCATGCACTATAACAGTAGCAGATAGTGCATCTCCATCATCTCTGCATAACTATCAACTCACCTAAGTTAATAATATCGCAGTAACCACAGTTAATGGATGCACAAAATCATACTAAGATCAAACTCTAAAAGAGCATGCTGTAGGCTGAGGGCTTGGGTTAAATATGGCCTTTGGTAAAGAAATCATGTATTGGTACTGCTTTAACATGTTACAGGTGACACAGTATGGATATGAACAGTCAAGTTCTGCAAGCATCATCTGAGTTAACTAGCAATGATTTACAAGAGGTTCTTGATGCTGTCTACTCCATTTCTCCTGACAATGTTGTCAATTTCGGCCTGAAATTGGGCGTCACTCGAGACCAGATATCGGCCTTTGAAACTCAGTACAATCGAAATATGAAGCATTGCTTGAGAGAAATTCTGAATAATCGTTTGAAACAGCTTCCTCTTCTTACATGGAGGGAGGTAGTACAAGCTTTGGAATCTCGAGCAGTAGGTGAAGGTGCTCTAGCAAGAAGCATTCAGCTTCAATACACATCTCTATCTTCACCAGTGAGGGGGTCATCAGATAGGGGGCATTACAGGTCTCAGACACCAGTGAGGGGGCCATCAGATAGGGAGCAGCCTCAGTACCCACCTCCTCCACCTCCCACACATACCTCTCAATACTCATCTCCACAAATGAGTCAGTTCATTGACTATGTCAAGACTATCTATAGGTCCAGTGAGGTAGAGAGAGACACAAAGGTAGTCAAATGGCCACCTACTCCCAGTAAGGTCTTCATCAACCTGGCATGTATTGACAGAACCAGTGTTGGGAGAGGGGACTATGATGAAATCACAAAGGCTATGGTCTGTGATGGGAATGTAGATGTCATTCTTGGAAGCAAGCGACCCATACTGTTAAATGAAGTGGCTAGAGATGTTCCAACCACTAAACAGAGGGTGATACTAGTGGAGGGTGCTCCAGGTGTGGGGAAGTCCACATTTGCATGGGAGTTCTGTAGGAGGTGGGAGAGAGGAGAGATTGCTCAGCAGTATCAGTTAGTGCTGCTCCTCAGACTGAGAGATGAGAGAATGAGCAGAGCCAAGAGTCTGAAGGATCTCATCTGTCATCCTTTAGAAAGTGTTTTAGAGGCTGTAAGTTTAGAGTTGATAGCTACTCATGGTCGCCATGCTTTGATTATTCTAGAAAGATATGACGAACTTCGTGATAATTGTCGTTTGGATCGGTCCATCTTCCAACAGCTCATAAATGGTAAGGTGCTGCCTGAAGCAACAGTCCTGGTCACCAGTCGTCCTTGGGCTACTAGAAATCTCCAGTACAGGCAATGGGATCGTATATATCAACACATTGAGATACTTGGATTCACTAATCAACAGATCACACACTATATTAAGAGCACACTCCCTCCAGACCAGGTCATTGACCTGTCCCTGTACCTGGAGAGACACCCTCAGATCAGAATGTGTATGTACATTCCACTGAACAGTGCTATTGTTGTGACAGTGTACCAGGAGAGCCAGGCTGGTACTGTGTGTGTTCTGCCTACAACACGTACTGAACTCTACACTGCTCTAGCACGTACACTGCTACTGCGATACCTTCATGGCCATCCAGAGTATGAATCTTGTACTAAACCAATGAAGACATTCAATGACTTACCTTCTGTGGTATATGGCAAATTCTCCGAACTGTGTAAGTTAGCATACAGTGGTATTCCTAGCAACAGGTATCATGTACAACTGATATTCAATGACAGTGATCTTCCTTCAGACTTTGACAGTCTGGGGTTCATGGACTCAGTCACAGAGCTGTATATGACTCAGGGAACAGTCTCGTCACATAACTTCCTACATTTGACCTTTCAAGAGTTTTTTGCTGCTGTACACATCTCTACCATGTCACCGTCAGACCAGCTGGAACACTTTCAGAGACATGAGGATGGTAGCTACAGAGTAGTGTTGAGGTTTCTTGCTGGACTTACAAAATTGAGTTGCTTCTCTAAAGACACAATTAAGACCATCTTCACTGATACTGGCAGAACTAGTGGTCCATACAGTGTTGGTTGTGATGTTGATGTTACTATTAACCTTGTCAACTGGATGTTTGAGGCACACAGTGATGATGTCATATCATCATTACTTGAGAGAAAATCAGTTAGTATCACAATTGAGAGTTCTATGTTGCCATTAGACTACTACTCACTGGGATATTGTATAGCCCACAGCAAGTGCCAGTGGGTGCTGTCATTATATGACAATATAGGTGAAGAGGAGGTGAGAATGTTAATGGCTGGAGCCAGTACCAGACAGGAGACTAGTAGCAGGGTGGGACTGAGAAGAGTTGGCCTTTACAAGCTTCTGTCAATGTCAGCTAAAGGTCTGAACATGTTATTCACACAATGGAAGAGTGTCCTTCATCTTCATGACTTACATCTGAAACTACCAGCGCCATGTGATGTCATTCCATGGCCCGACCTCTCTGCACTACAAGTACTGAATCTGGAAATTAGGGGAGGGAAGAACTGGAGACTGGAGAGTCTATTACCTCATCTCTCATTAGAATCACTTACTATTTCATGTACTGGGGATGGTGGTTTAGTGTTTGAAGACTGTGTTGCTATTGGACAACATATCAAATCTACAACATGTCTCAAGGAATTGTATATTAAACAATATTCCTACTGTATAGTTAGAGATGATAAAGAGACGGAGGTAATCAGTGAAGCATTATCTGACAATCAGTCACTACCACTGGAGAGACTGAAGTTGGATTGTTTTGGTACATTCACTGACACTGTTACAGACTGTCTGGCACAGTTCATCACAAACACTACCACTCTACGACACCTCACAATACGCTACTATACATTTAGTGCTTATGGACTACTAGCACTGGTCCGAGCCCTACACCACAACTCTACCCTGCAAGAAAAGAGTCTAAAGGAGTTGATAGTTACAGTAGATGGTGATAATGAGGCAAAGGACTGTGCCCAATTGCTAGTTGAATATCCTGATAATATGGTGGATAACATAGATATATACTGTGATAATATTAATGATGCTGGAGTAAAAGCCCTAGCTCAGGCCCTCCATCATCACTCTACCCCAGTAGTGAGGCACTTTTTTCATACCATTAGTGATGTTGGAGCAGTAGCCCTAGCTCAGGCCCTCCATCACAACTCTACCCTAAAGGAGCTGAACTTGTCTTACAAATGTGCCTTAGGTAAAGATGCTATTCATCAATTAGGAATGTCTTCAGTTGTAGGGACAGTAGTCCATACCGCATTACTATTGATCTTGTCAACTGGATGTTTGAGGCACACAGTGATGATGTCATCTCATCATTACTTGAGGGGAAAACAGTTAGTATCACCACTGAGAGTTCTGTGTTGCCATTAGACTACTACTCACTGGGATATTGTATAGCCCACAGCAAGTGCCAGTGGGTGCTGTCATTATATGAGGATATAGGTGAGGAGGAGGTGAGGATGTTAATGGCTGGAGCCAGTACCAGACCGGAGACTAGTAGCAGGGTGGGACTGAGGGAAGTTGGCCTTTGCAAGCCTCTGTCAATATCAGCTGAAAGTTTGAATATGTTATTCACACAATGGAAGAGTGTCCTTCATCTTCGTGAGTTACATCTGAACCTACCAGTACCATGTGATGACATTCCATGGCCAGACCTCTCTGGACTGAGAGTACTGAATCTGGGAATTAAGAGCGAGATGAACTGGAGACTGGAGAGTCTATTACCTCATCTCTCATTAGAATCACTTGCTATTTCATGTACTGGAGATGGTGGTTTAGTGTTTGAAGACTGTGTTGCTATTGCACTACATATCAAATCTACAACATGTGTTAAGGAATTGTGCGTTACACACTATGTTGCTATAGATGATAAAGGGATGGAGGTAATCAGTAAAGCATTATCTGACAATCAGTCACTACCACTGGAGAGACTGGAGTTGATTTGTTATGGTACATTCACTAACACTGCTGCAGACTGCCTGGCTCAGTTCATCACAAACACTGCCACTCTACAATACCTCACTATAGACCGCTGTACATTTAGTGCTCATGGACTACTAGCACTGGTCCAAGCTCTACACCACAATTCTACCCTTCAAGAAAAGAGTTTATATACGTTGTACGTTACAGTAAACGGTGATAATGAGGCAGATGACTGTGTTCAACTGCTAGTTGAATATCCTGATAGTATGGTGGATAATACAGACAACATATATTTATACTGTGATAATATTAATGATGCTGGAGTAAAAGCCCTAGCTCAGGCCCTCCATCATAACTCTACCCAAGTGGTGAAGTACGTATCTCACGACATTAGTGATGCTGAAGCAGTAGCCCTAGCTCAGGCCCTCCATCACAACTCTACCCTGAAGGAGCTGGACTTGTCTTACAATCGTACCATAGATAAAGATGCTATTCATCAGCTAGTACAGGCTTTGACTGTGAACACATCCATCACCGAGGACAATATATTTGATGGTGTGGTACTTCCTATGTGGTCTAAGGAGTATGCCACGCAATGTACACAGTATGATACAGTGAAGGACAGAATTCAATTTCAGTAATCCAAGCAAATTCCAGACCCAACAGCAAAAATTCATGTGCTAATGCCTCGTTTCTAAACTGAGGATTCTGCCTTACATCCACCTCCACCCTCCACATACCACCTTCAATTCCACCTCCCACCTTGACCCCCACATACCACCCTCAATATGCACCTTGACCCTTCACATGCCACCCTCAATATCCACCTCAACCCTCCACATACCACCCTCAATATCCACCTCAACCCCCCACATACCACCCTCAATATCCACCTCAACCCTACACACACAACCCTCAATATCCGGCCGCATATCACCACCTCGACCCTTCACATACCACCTTCAATTCCACCTCCCACCTTGACCCCCACATACCACCCTCAATATGCACCTCGACCCCTCACATACCACCCTCAATATCCACCTCGACCCCCTTCATACCAACCTCCTCGTGACCCCCCAAATACTACCTTCAATATCGACCTTGACCCCCCACAAGGATCCCCCACATACCACCCAGAATATATTAGAACTGTCAGGTCCTCCATCACAACGTTGGAGAGGCTGGACTTGTCTAACAATGATGCAGGGTATTCATCAGTTTTGACTGTGAACACATCCACATTATCACTGATGACTGTAGACACTTTGGGACACTTCCCAGGAGGTGTAAGGAGTATGCCACACAATGTAAACAGTGAAGAATGCTGCTTATAATCTAAGTGGTCACTAGTGACCATGACAACACTAGACACACACAATATCAATCACTTTCCACCATACATATTACATCACTTCATTGTATGAATTAAGCCAGCACAAGAATATGTGACACATAATGGGGACAGTCCAATAGCATCCTGTCATGTGAGATACTGTCACAATCAACTGTACAATGGAGAGATGTCTTAAGTTCTTATCACACATTAGTCACTTCATCATTGATCAATATACTGTGGCTCCTTTATACCAAACACATGATGGGAGGAGGAATACACACAGGACTTACATTCACACAGAATGACATGAAATGACCTCTGACCTCAGAGTGACTGTGGAGACTTCATGGAGTCTTTTATACAGAGGCGGCAGAACTTTGTAGGTTTTAGGGGGGCAAAAGCTTCTCTAGGTACATGTACCACAACCCCCTAATGTGACCATTGACCTCCAACGCAGGTCATATTCCGTGCGGGGAGTGGTACGAGGGTAGCATCATCACGTATATAGCGAAGAGCACAAAGCAAATCATTTTCTCAGCGCGTAATATCAACGCATGCGCATTGGCGATAAAAACTGAACTTAGTGCGCGGGAGCCAATTGCCAAGCGTACGCATTTCGGTAGGGAGTGACACGCGTATTGGTTGATGCGCGGACATAGATCCCCGTTCTGAAGGGGGGGCACAATGTGATTTCAAGGGGGGGCACGTGCCCCTGGTGCCCCCCCCCCCCCCGTTTCCGCCGCCTATGTTTATATCATCAATCACTGATTCATTGACAACCCAAACGAAGTGAGAAGTACATCTGATCAACAGCCAATGATAAAGATAAACAACAACAAATGCTGAAACAAATACAAGAGTCTAAACAACAACTCCAGCAGAAACCCCCTCAGCAGACAAAGGTCTCGTGAAGTGGAGTTCACTGTATGTCAAGTACTACTGACTGTGTCATGTCAGTGTACATTATCCTCTACCATTACCTTCATATGCATACTGCTCCATTATCTAGAAAATGCTTTTACCCTTGTATTATACAATGCATTGTGGTAATCAGGACATACAGATTTGCATTATTCATTGACATTGTTACATTGTGTTTGTCAATTGTTTTATTTCAAGTTCCTGTGTATATAAAGAGTGTGTATGCTGTCATTTGTCACTTTGTAGTCGTGTTTGCATTTGTTCTTGCCCGGAGTCAAGCCGCAGTACATTGTGTGTGTTAGACAACGGTCACTCATCATGTTAGAGTCTAGCACATAACATATATATAGCTGTAGGTTATAATTATATATACATATCCATGAAAGCTCGAGCCACAACACAGGCTATATATAGGCATGTAGTAAGTGGTGTATAAGCTTCCCCCCAAAGTCTTTTACAATATGAATATTGTTAAAAGTAACATTTATTGTGGTTTCTCTTCTTTCCAGTATTTTTGCAATAGCTTCTAATCATTGTCATCTATATAATCTCTTAAGACCTAATACACATGACATTGTCATGGTACATTACCACTTATGTATGTGTATTGAAGGTCTGAGGACTTCCCCCCCCCCCTCCCCAAAGACTTTTCTTGATGAAACCCTGATGTGTATATAATTTTGTAGCAGTTGTAATCTGCAATACAAACATTTTGTAATTGATATACAAC
The DNA here is from genome assembly GCA_963970385.1 of Theonella swinhoei. NCBI lineage: Eukaryota > Metazoa > Porifera > Demospongiae > Tetractinellida > Theonellidae > Theonella > Theonella swinhoei. The sequence continues at coordinate 2,070,706 of OZ019949.1, read as the reverse complement.
ATGTGCACTGGGTAAGTTGTCATAAAATTAGAACATGTACAATTGTATGACAAAAATTCATCACAAGCAATGACACAAATATATCAATGGTGGACAAAAATTATAAATACATTTCTTACATTACTTACAAACTAATACACAGAAAAAATGAACACAACAAAAAATTGTGTGTGTGGAAATTGTCCTCAATGCTCAGATCTTGCAGGATGTGGGAGAGGCATGGGAGGCCTTTTAGGTCCTCTAGGAATTTGTAGTATCTGTCACGCAAAAAGTGGACCGGACCAAAAGTGGACCGGGGGTCCAATTATGGCAACCAAAAGCGGACCGCCCGGTCCACTTTTGGTTGCCATAATTGGCCCCCCGGTCTACTTTTCGTTGCAAAAAGCGGTCCACCCTAGCGAAAAGTGGACCAGGTGTAGTTTTAGATCATTAGCCCGTTTGTGGGGGTATAAAAAGAATGATACCTTTATGATTGTACTGTGCCACGACGGAGAGTTTTAGGCTTTTCTGCTATTCACATCACCAACCAGGTTCGTGGCCACGTGCACGTTACTGCTACTGATTCGCTGCATTACCAGTAAATATCGTGGTATACTGCTAGTCATTCTCCCTCTACCTTGAAATGCTTGAAGCACTATATAGCTGCAGTTATGGCTTGCTGACTCTCGTCTGAGTAAAATACACACTCGTCCAGTTTTCGTCTAACAAAAGTGTACCCGATCCAGTTTTCGCTCTGCCAAAGTGTACCCGATCCAGTTTTCGCTCTGCCAAAAGTGGACCCGGTCCAGTTTTCACTTCGCCAATGGTCAGTTTTCGCTCAGCCAAAAGTGGACCTGTCAAGTTTTCGTTCAGCCAAAAGTGAACCTGGTTCGAGTGGAGTTTTGTTGAACAAAAGTGGGCTCCGCATACAGATCGCTTTTTCAGATTATGATATTAAGCTATGTGTTCATAGTTTTACTACAGCAGATAAACTCCTGGCAGCGATCTACTTGTCAGTGTTGTTTGAGCCTTACCACCCTCGTTACATGCCCTTGTCAGTATATTCACACTGGCATACACATGCAGTGGCTATTCGCATACCGGTGTAGGCTTTTGTATGCTTGTTGCGGAAATGGGGCTCTTGTTTCAACCCTGATGCAACAAGGCTTCCTGATGGTTCTTATAAAAACACTTAATACGAAGTAATATGGACGAAAGTGGAGCCGGTCCAGTTTTTGCTCAGCCAAAAGTGGGCCCGGTTAAGTTTTCGCTCAGCCAAAAGTGGACCCGGTTCGAGTCGAGTTTTCTGAAACAAAAGTCAGCAAAGCTGGCTTGGCTCCACACACAGATTGCCTTTTCATGATAAATGCGCTATATTCATGATAGTTCTACTACAGCGAACGACGCAGATAAACTCCTGGCAGCGTTCTACTTGTGTTGTTTGAGAATTACCATCCTTGTTGTGTTAATTCTGGCGTACTGCCCTTGTCGGTGATCACACTGGCATAGACAGTGGCTATTCGCCTACCGCTGCAGGTTTTTGTATGCCCGGACCACTTTTTGCCAAGGCGGTCCATATTTCGCAGGCAAAAATTGGACCGGGGGGGCCACTTTTTACCCCGGACCAATTATCGCGTGACATATCACGCATGAGCACACCGACTGGCCTACGAACGAGCCATGTACACTGGAAAAAGAGAGCACTCAAATTTAGTAGAAAAATCTCTTGAAATAAGTAGTTTTTAGTCTGACTGACCTGAGCAACTAAAAGTACTTAAATTTAGCCTAATACCTTCTTATACCTTCAACCACGCAACGCACAGAGCGGCCCTACACATGCGCAGTTAGAAGGACCACGCCCTCTTAACGGTACTTTAAACTACGCACTGGCGCGGCGTCCTTAAGACTCAGTGTATTAATGCCTACGAGCTGGATAGATTCAGTATTTGCCGTTTGGTCGTGTGAATACGGAGTCTGGTCGTGAGATCGTGTGACATGGCCTGAAATCGTGTGTCACACGGTGGGATCGTGTGAGTTGAGAGGTCTACATTGATAATGTAGTATGTAATGTCATTTTAGGTACTGAAGACCCTCCAAGATAAAGGAGTCTGGCCAGTCAGGACTTCCTGGTGCAGCCTCCATTATCAGTGAGAAGAACTACGTCATGGTGTGGGATGTGGCTGCATAGATGATGGTGTGCTTTGTTTGGAGAGCTCTTATTGACATAAATGCACTGTTAATCTTTACTACTTGTACATTTTATGTACCTAAATTAAGTGCGTAATAAATTCTTCCACTTTATATACATGCCCTCAAGCCTTTATCTATTTTATGTGATCTTCTGCAAATGATGCTGATCTATATGGTTATGCCTAGAGATATAAGTAGCTTGGCAGTGGAGTAGGAAGATAATAAATATTGGGGGGGGGGGGGGGGGGGCAAACCTGACCAATTTGTCTATTGATCAGTACCTCTTACTGTCTACTGGATTGCATATGCTTTTAACTGGGTGGGCCAGGCCCCCCTCCTGGGGGGCAACCTTGACTGATACGGACACCCACATAGCCGTGTATCCATCTAGCAGTTGAGACTTCTTGGCATCCAAGCACGAGCCTGTCGACAACATGTGCTGAAGAGGCTACCCATCCCACCGTGATCAGGAGAAACACGACACCAGAAACGAGACTGGCACACTCCCCCGACCACGTGCACATGAATCTCCGGTGTCACGGAAGAAGAATCGCCCCCTTCGTAAATGGTTAGTGAGTGGATCCCCTATTCCTGAGTGTGATTCCCAGCATCATTTGGGGATTCTACGTACAGTATCTCCATCCTCGGTGCTTCGGACAATTGAACGTTGTTCATCAGGGCGTAGTGCTTTTTTTGCATTAAATGCAGTTGGCTCAAGGTTTGGCTGCCTACATCCCTCCACTTCGTTCAGACTGTATTCATCCTTCTGCCTTCCAATTTTATTGTATGGTTGTGAACTGTGGTCTCTTACGGGCTCTGAGATTATTATGCTCGAGAGAGTGCATCGTAAGATCTTAAGGACTATTCAAGGTCTGCCTCTACGTTGTCACAGCAAGGCTTTACAGTTCTTGATGGGTATTCCCAGTGTTCAGTCCCTCATCCAGCAGCGACAACTCGTATTTGCACATTCTTTCTCCTTACTACCTTCTGACTCTCTTCCTCGTCTGATTTTTGAGAAGAGGTTGGCAGTTTCCCCATCAAAGGGCACTATCCCATCCCTCCTTCGGCTGGTCGAGTCTCTCAATCTTCCCCGTATTCCTGATATTCTGAGTGGTGGCTGGAGTAAGATCTCCTGGAAGAGATATGTGAAGAGGCTTCTGCTTTCATCTGAGTACTCTGCATTCCTAGACTCCTGTGACCATCTTCCACTCTCCAACTGTCTTGTTCGTCTGGGGAAGCCCATACCACATTGGATGGTGACTCATGGTCTCCCTAGGCTGACTTGTTGGAACAATTTCCGTATTAGACTCTTAGTCGGCTGTCACGGCCTTGAAGAAGATACCTCCCGTTTCGCCCAGAGAAGGCCGCCTATCATTACCCCATATGCACCGACTTGCAAACTGTGTGGTCTGGAGCCAGAGGACCCAGCTCATTTCATCGTTCGCTGCCCTGCCCTCGCGAGAACTAGAAACTCCATGCTGCAAAGCTCATCCTACTTAACTACTCTGTTTTTTTCCGATCCCGATAAATTTCTGGGCGTTGTGCTCGGTACCGAGTGGATCGACGACAAACCACTGCAGCTATTTATTATTGAATTCCTCAATCGTCTTCGCCTGGTGCACAATACCCTACTACTTTCTGCCCACTGATTTGGGTTACTCTCCTTTAGTGGAGGTCACAAAGTCAAAGAAGAAGAAGCACATGTCCAGCCGGCTGCGTAGACGTGGCAGCAATACCCAGAGACACCAGAAACAGCAGCACAAGCTACACACACAAGGGTACGGACACCCACATAGCCAGAGACGCGCAACCTGTATATGCGTGCGACTCAGGATATCCAGGATATCCTGGATACCATATTTTCAGTCGATCTTGCGCGCATGCGCATGAAGTATAATCACGCGCGCGCAAGAATCACTTAGGTAGCTATGCGGAAGCATGCACTGCAGCTGTTAGATCAATCTGATCATGACATGGCTAGTTCTTTCATTGAATCGTCCCAGATGTACTACACCAGTCACTACTTTCTAAAACGACATTTTGGTGCTTAACGAGCCTATTTAATAATTTTTCACGTTTCACATTCACACCTATTTCCTCGCCTCACCGGCTTGCTACGGGCTTGCAAGCACCTTGTTGAATTATTGTGGGGGGGGGGGGGTGGCAGTCCCCCCGCCCTCTGTTGCTAGGTATATTGTTTTCTATGGACTTCCAGCGCCTGGGTAATCCGCTGTTTACATTCCTCTCCGCGCTGTTATTATAATAATAATGGTTTGTCCCCAGTAGAATGTAGGGGAGTATGAACAGTGACCCGCAGCAAGTGAAGTGCAAAGTGACATACACAACCTTAACAAGTGAAGTGGAAAGTGACATATGCTTAAGTGATAGAGTTATGTGACTTGAACAGGTAGACAAAAGATTTCATACAATGGAAGGAATGAGAGGTTAGTTCAGAGTTAGAGCCGAGTTCAGTAAGGAGAGTGTTCAGACTGCTTTCATAGGTAGCATCACAATTAGCAAGGTGGGCAATGAAGCTCATGTCAGGAGGATGTGGTGTTGTCTTAATTGTAATAAAGTTCTCTTAGTTCTAGACTGACTATAGTACAACATACAAGGGTACTTATACTAGAGCTATACTAGAGCTTGCACTAATTATATACATACATAACCTATTAAGTAATACTACAGTAATATATGTGTCTATTAGCACATTACACTACATCTCCCTTCTTAGGTCAGTCTCTCTGGTGGAGATATGGATGTACCAGTGCGACTGCGGGTCATTATAGGACTAGGATCTTCAGGTCGGGTAGTGTGCTTGTTGGTAGTTGGTGGTTAGACAATCAGTTTGACGCGGTTCCTGCGTATTTCACCACTCAGTGGTGTCTCCACAATGTATGAGCGAGGGGTGTTAGCTGTGTTTACTGTTCGTCCCATGGTGGGTTTTCCATCAGTGGTTACCCAAACATTTGAGTTATCAGGGATGTCCAGTAATTCTCTGACTCGGTGGTGACGATCGTAATCTTCTTTCTGCCTTTTCTTGAGGCTGTCATTGGCTTGCCTGAACTCTTGTAAATATGGCCATTGGGGTACTAGGCTCTCAGTTGTCTGGGGGAGAGTAGAACAGATGTTTCTACCCGTAAGGAGCTGGGCTGGTGATTTTCCACACCAAGGTAGTGGGGTAGCTCTATATGACAAGAGTGCAGTGAAGGGATCCTCATTCTTCTTCAAAAGTTGTTTAACTGTCTTCACTGCCCGCTCTGCTTGTCCATTGCTTGCAGGGTAGTGGGGGCTGCTAGTGGTATGGTGAAACTGGTAGTTCTCTGCGAACTCTGCAAACTCTCTAGAGCTGAATTGTGTGGTTGTCACTCCGTACAGTCTCGGGGATACCGTGTCTGGCGAACACCGACTTGAGGGCATTGATGATTGCTTGTGAAGTGGTGGATCTCAGCTGGATAACTTCTGGATAGCGTGAGAAGTAGTCTACCACTATTAAATAGTCTGAACTGTTGAGCGTGAAGAGATCTGTGGCTACTTGTTGCCAAGGGTATTCAGGGAGTGGGGTTGGGACCAGAGGTTCTTTACCAGGTTTGCATTCTCTGGTGCACTCAGGACACTTCTGGACAAAATCAGTCAGTTGTTTGGAAAGGCCTGGCCACCATACGGCTAACTTAGCTCTCAGACGGCCCCGGACCAATCCCTGGTGTCCATTGTGCAACTTTTCCAGTGTTTCATTCTGGAGTGTCTTGGGTACAATAATGCGGTGTCCACGCATAAGTAATCCATCTCCCACTGTGAGTTCACCTCGAATGTCCCAGTATACTTTCATAGCTGGGTCGACGTCTCTCTTGTCAGGCCATCCCTCTTGGCAATACTGGAGAACTGTTTGACACTGTTGGTCTTCCAGCTGTGCTTTCCGGTACATTTCCAGTGTGTGGTTGCTGGCTGGTAGATGAGACACAGCCGCCATTATGCACTGTTCTGCCAACAACATGTTCCAAACTAAATAGGAAACAGTTGTTTCTATTGGAAATCTTAAATCACAGACCACTTTGATGAAAATCAACCCTTCACTTTAAAAGTGTAGGATACATGGTTCCTACACTTTGTTGTAATTTTGAAGAAAAGTGCAGGAAATTTTCCTACACATCCAAATGCAGCCATAAAAGTGAAGATGATTTTAAGGAATTGATAGGAACTTCAGCCAAAGTGCAGGGCATATTTCATGTATTTGAACTCAAAAATGTTGCTTTAATTTTATATTTGGTGGTCACACCATTTGCCTATTTAAAATAGAACATGTTCAACTCTTGCAGTGTGCTGCTGTCCTGTGGTATGCTGTCTGGTGTTGGGTCTCTGGAAAGTGTGTCTGCAGTGCAGAGCTCTTTTCCAGGTATGTGTTGGATGTCGTAGCTGAATCTATCAAGTCATAGACGAAATCGTAGAACATGTGGAGGGAGGGTATCAAGGTGTTTTACCCCAAGCAGTGGTACCAGAGGTTTGTGGTCGGTTTCGATCTGGAAGTGTTTTCCCAGGAGGAAGTCAGCAAACTTTTCACAGGCCCAGGTAGTTGCCAGAGCCTCTTTCTCAATTTGTGCATACCTGCACTCTGTCTCTGTCATTGATCATGAGGTGTATGATACGGGTCTCCATGAGCCATCTGTCTGCTGTAGTAGTACTGCACCAAGTCCGTGGGATGATGCATCAGCAGAGACCTTAGTGGGAGCTGCAGGGTCATACAGGGCGAGTACTGTGGGCTTTGTGAGCTCTTCTTTCACTTGCTGATTGGGCTGGGCCCCATGTCCATACTCATGACTTGCCTAGAAGTTCACGAAGTGGTTGGGTGACTTCAGCCAAGTTCGGAGTAAACTTTCCCAGCTGATTAGCCATTCCTAAGAATTTCCTCAGGCTGGACACTGATGTAGGTGGGCTCATCCTCTTGATGGCTTGTGTTTTCTCTGGGTCTGCTCGAATGCCATTTTCATCAATCACATGGCCTAGAAAGGTGAGTGACTTTTTGCTAAATTCACATTTCTCTGGGTTGAGGGTCACTCCTGCATTTTTGATTCGACTGAGTACTGCTGTCAGGTGCCGATCATGTTCTGCTTGGTCCTTGCCAAATACTAGGATATCATCCATCTGGCACTGAACTCCGTGGAGGCCGGTCAGGATCTCACTCATCCTCCTCTGAAAGTGCTCTGGAGCACTCGAGATGCCGAAGGGGAGTTTGTTAAAGCAGTAGCGTCCCATTGGGGTAATGAAGGTTGTAAGTAGGCGTGATGATTGTGAAAGGGGTATCTGCCAAAATCCACTGTTTGCATCAAGTTTTGAAAAGACTTTCGAACCAGCAAGTTGTGCTAATGTCTCGTCGACTTTGGGGAGTGGGTGAACCTCTCTTAGCCCGCTCTGGTTGAGGGTTTCAAGTCAATGCAGATGCAGACTTCTTGGGTACAACAACCATACCAGCGCACCATGGCGTTGGCTCCGATATCTTGGAGATCACTCCTTCTTTCTCCATCCTCTCTAGTTCCTCTGAAACTTTAGGGCGGAGGGGTAGAGGAACATGACGTGGTGTGAAGAGAGCATACGGCTTGGCATCGGGTCAGAGCTGGATATGGTAGTCTCCGGATTGGGTTCCAAGGCCCTGAAATACTTTGGGGAATTTACTCCGCCAGCTCTCTGTAGTAGAGGCTTCGCAGGAGTGTATTCGTGCTGCCAGCTGTAGGGCTGTGATTGCTGGGAGTCCCAGTAAATTAGTTTTCAGCTGATTGACAACAAAGACTGGTTGGTGAGCTTCCTTCCCTTTGTGGGAGAGGTAACAAAGAAACTGCCCTTGAACTTTTGAACGGTTGAACCGTGCCCGCTCGTAGATCACATTTTTACGAACTGTGAAATATGCGTCAAACTTGGCAATGGTGCGATCGAAGTCTCCCTAGACAGTAGAGGAAGGTGCTGATCTGCTTTGATGGAGGTTCGTCACTGAGTCCGGATGCTTCTCGGAACTGCTGGAATCGACGTCTCCAGCGCGACCAATCGTCTGGGTTGCGAAAATTGAAAGGTTCTGGGGGCTGTAAACGAATCTGAGCCATCCCGACGCTGCCACCATATGCATGTGGTGTTGTCTTAATTGTAATAAAGTTCTCTTTAATAGTTCTAGACTGACTAGAGTACAACATACAAGGGTACTTATACTAGAGCTATACTAGAGCTTGCACTAATTATATACATACATAACCTATTAAGTAATACTACAGTAATATATGTCTATTAGCACATTACACTACAGAGGTTATTGCAAAGCCAGCATTGTCTGTCCTGGAAAAGGGGGGTAGTAGGATTGTGCTATATATCTTGGTCCAGAACTGCCCTTTGTCCCATGCAGACTCCCAGACCCGGAGCCAGTTGACCTTCTTAGCCAGAGAGGCAGATTGGTGGTTGTTAACATCCTGGGAGATTAGAAGTTTATCACACTCCAGGATAGTCTTCTTTAAGCTAACCCACAGCGCGCATGCGCAGGAAAGTTACAGGTCTGTGTGTGTGTGCGTGTCTGTTAAGTCACATCTCACCTCTGGAGCGTCTTGAAAATACTGTTACGTACTCAGCGGACAACGAAAGTCGTGGGGTTTTCTTTGAAACCACTGCGTTGCAGAGATCCAGTACACGATACGTACCAGTCTGCCATTTTCCTGCAGATAGCGCGCATGCGCATTTTATGCACACAGTGGTGCACTTTACTTTTTACAATCTCGTATACGTAGAGCGTCATACCCACTTTCCGTTGATGTTCATAGTGCGCATGTGCAGATGTCAATGGAAAATGAGCGCATGCGCGTGTCGCTTGCAAGATCGCAATAAACGCTGTAGTGCATTCATTTTTCATTAATTGTTAGAGCGGAGCTTCGATCTTGTGTCGAATCGCCAGTAAAAACCCTCTTTTATCGGTATGCCTTTTACCAGTATACCTAGCCTCGTACATAGTAGAAACATAGGCCGTTGTTTAGTCTCAACTATTAAAGCTTACCGCAGAGGCGGGGGTTTCGAACACGACCGATTTAACTAAGCACTTCCCGTTCGGAACCCCCGCCTCTGCCTGTGGGTTGCTAGCTTCTTTGTTCTGAATTACGAATTCCTTCACTCCTTTAATACAGCTACCAGTTCCAGTGAGGCCACTTCTACTCCAGATCTATGACTACTACAGTCAGGAGGTGAGCCATAATGAGGTTGTCATCTGTATACCGAGGTTATGACCTGGATCATGAACTGGTCACCTCCCTACATTAATACTGGGTTGGTGATCTCCATTCAATATTAAAAAGAGACGTACCTCACAGTGCTGTTATCAGTAGGAAGGGTACTGGGTGTGGGGGATAGTCAACCTGTTCTGTCACGCCATCCCAAACTAGGGGGGACCAGTTGTGGCAGCCATAAGTGGTTAGGAGACCAGTTGTGGCAGCCATAAGTGGTCCTGGCAGACCAGTTATAGGCAGGACCAGTTTTGGTGTGACAGCTCCTGTTAGCAATATCTGGCTATGGTTTATGCCTTGTAAGTTCCCCATGATCCCCCACATGCACCCAGATTCCTTATAGTCTCATGGGACATCAGACTATGGATACCTCGCGCCATAGCTGGCGTCAACGTCGTCACAAACAACATTCCTAAACATTACTCCAGGGAAATTGAGATTGACACTCCTATAAAAAAATGAAAATTGAGCGTGACTAATGACATTCCTAAAGCTTGATATCGATACCACCTACGATCCCCCACATGCACCCAGTACGATCCCCCACACGCACCCAGATTCCTTATATATAGTCTCATGGAACATCAGACTCATGGGACATCGGACTATGTTAACTATGGAGCATCAGAACAAGAGATGATATACATAAACAGTTTGTGAAAATTGAGAGACTTATCAGTATACATACATGTGATAGAAAAACAAGTGTGTGAGAACCAAGAAAGAGAACAGGGCATTACATAAATACCTCGCGCCACAGGGCCGGCAGAGACGGTGGGCCAGGTAGCTAGGCAAGCCCGTAGCCTGCCCCTGGAGTGGGGGGTTCTTTATTATCAGTAGGTGGACCTAGAGCAATGCGTATGCAATGGCTAGGAGGGTCTGGGGGCATGTCCCCCAGGAATTTTTAGACATCGATTCTGTTGCTTTTTGGGACACTTTTCTATCATGGTAAGGGAAGTGTAATTGCAATTGTATAATAAAAATCAACAGTTGCAAAGAATCAACCGTTGACTTGCTGTGCAATCGAATTCGCTGACGCTTAGACTGGGTGGCAGTGTACGACGGAAGTTGAAGCCAGGAAAGTGACTCCGAGCCAGCCAAACCAGCTGCAGCGCCATCATTGCCCTCCTTTTTTGGTGGAAGGTATGTTTCAGGCTCCAGCTGCTCGCTCTTTCTGCTCTCGGTATCCCATACAGAGGCGTAGGAAATGTTTCAGGATGTGGGTGCTGTGAACTGGCCCCTCCTAGCGGGGTCCGGGGGCATGAAATTCTACATTCCAGGAGATGCATTCTGAGCCATCCTGGACCAATTTTAAATGCCTAAAATGGATATTTTACCATTTCCTCCTCACTCGGCATTCTAGCAACAGAGCGCGCGCGCGTAATACTATGACCTCTGACCTTTGTAATTGCACCAGCTAAAGCTGCACGCTGAAAGAAAGCGCTCGCACTAAGACAATTGCACGCAGCAGACCAGCGAGTGAGCTAGCGAGTAGAGCACTAGGTAAATGTAGTTGGAGGAGGGTACTCCAGCACCCGGAGCACCCATGCTTCCTATGCCTTTGCCATATATGCACGGCGCAGTGATGTTACCACGCCCACTCACTTCGCGGACCAGCAGACCTCCGCATGCGTGCGGGCGGTTCGTCCGAACCCCCCCAGGGCTTGCTAGGGCATTTGCCCTACCACTTTTTGGTGGTCCATACAGGATATGACGTGTCTATGATTTTTATCCGAGATAGTGAACTGCGTTCGCAGTCACGCAATATACCAGCCAGTACATCAACCTCATCGACTAAAATATGTAGGGCAAAAAGGGGCGGGGCCGGTGGTGGGCGAATTCGCGTGAAAAGGCGCTATATAGATTGCCTATCGGCCGCTGATTAGCGCGATGCATATTTGCAGCCGGGAGATAGTTATACGCTTTGCACGCCCATTGGGTGACCTAGAAGTTTGCGCATGTGCATGTGCACGCTCGCATGCTAATAAGCATGTTCAACCACAGCTGCTGGATATGTACATAATTATGTAGAAGGGTCTAAATACGACTGCATGGAAGCAAATTTTGATTGGCCGTTGCGCGCATGCGCGCCCTTTAGCCTCACTGCAGTTGCCCTACCACCCTTTGTGGAGCTGCTCCGGCCCTGCGCCATAGCTGGCGTCAACGTCGTCACAAACGACATTTCTAAATGGGAAATTGTGCGTGACTAATGACATTCCTAAAGCGTGATACCACGTACGTACGCATTGGCGGAGATATGGACCCGGATTAGCTGCCTCGCGCACGCTAATTGCTCATGTGATCCGATCATAAATTGTTTTATTTAGGCAGTCTGAGCAACACTGGTAAAGTACTGTGTTGCCTGCAAATGTCAATGTACTAGCCATAGTCCCAGGAATGGACAATTTTCACACTTTGTGCATTTCTCAATTATGGAGCATTTAAGTCACACATGTGGTATACCAACATTGTCCATCTTACATGTTCATATACAGTGGAACCTCCCATAACGGACCCTCCCACGAGCGGACCACCTCTCTATAACGGACACTGGCTATGGCACGGATTGAAACTACAATACAACTAGTGTTAAGTCAACCTCCCACGAGCGGACGCCTCTTGATTCCGGACAGCGGACAAGCCACGTGCTCCCAGCTGATCAACTCTGTACAAAAGTGCCTCTTATAACGGACAAACAGGAAACCACACCCATCCTTCATGCGTATATACGAACTGCGATAATCCGAACTCTCGATTATCCGAACCGGCGCTGACAAGTAAATTCGCTTAATTAGAACAAGTTTTACGATCGTAGGCAACTGCACGCATTGTTGGAAAAAGCCGTCTGTCGCTCCTTAGGGACTCCATATAGCCTTGTAAACATGTTGGCCTCGTATCACACTGTCTATTGTAATGGTCTAAACTGCCATCCTACACTCTATAACCACGCAAATGCGAACAGGGGCGTAGATAGAATAACCGAGGTTCTGACTGTAATAATCATTGTTCTGCGATACACTAGGCCAATCCTTTTGCTTTCAATGAAGCTATTAGCTCTTTCAACTTTTTATGTGGGATTTAGGTCCATGAAGTGTGTAAACGCATGGTATCTTCAGGCCATATCCAGCTCCTCTATTCACCTGTTGTAGTTCATCATTGGTTGTCTATAAATTGTAGTACATGGTGTAGATATGTACTTAAGGGCTTTTAGAACATGTTATCTAGGTATATTAGGTCTATAAAAAACCTATTGGCTTGAACCTCCCACCAGAGGACAACCTCCGAAAAGAGGACAAAACCTCTGCTCCCAAAGTGTCCTTTATTCAGAGGTTCTACTGTAATTATCTCATATAACATTAATTTTAGGCAATCCAGAAATTATTTTTCACAGCCGGGAGGAACTGAAGCTGAAGCTTTAGCAGTAATATCACCACAAGTACATAAAGTGTAAAAACATAGAAACAAGGTCAAAGTGCAGCATGCATGCAGACAAAGGCAGGGGATGATAGCATGCAACAATCATAACTTGCGTAACACCTTTAGTATTTAACAGATGTAGGGATATGGGCTAGGGGTTAGTTTTACACTTGTTTCACTGGTTTTACTGGAGGTAGAACTCTGCACAGAAGTCAGTAGGTTTATACGTGTTGCTACACACCTTGCATACCTATAAGATAGCTACGTAGCAATAGTCAGTGACTCCTAGATCTACATCCTCTCTGGTACGAATATTGCCTACAGAGTACAACAGCGGGTCCAGTTGACTGCTAAAGTTCTGTCGTTCAAAGAAACCGACGCAAACCGCACAAAACTAACTTTATACAAGTTAGACACCGCATACGAGGTGACTAAGAATTTTATAACACTACATGATATTTATAACACTACATGATATTTACATCAATTATAGAAAAGAAAGCACAGGTGTTTACATGCGGCAATCGAGGGGCAAGTTGTCGTTCTCTACCGCAAGGGCCTTCTCCGAGCGAGCTGTTGCCGATGAACAGCTCTACCGCTTTGCCGTGTAGACGCTATTGACAGTTTGAAATGAGTATACCATGGTTTGGTATGAACCAATACACTGCGTACGAGGTGACTACGTAAATTCAAAACCTTCGGGCCATGTAGAGCCCTCGATGCGCTCGGGACACTAGAGTAAACTATGGATTTTCGCACGACATGTACGTATTTCCGAATTTTCATTAGTTCGTTACGTGCACAAGAAGAGGACTATTCTCATAACTGCCACATTCATCGAAAGCAACCTCCCTAGTAATGCGGTGGCTGCCGTACATAGCACTGGGCACTGTTACCTGGTGCGGGCAGGGCTCAGAACGAATGCTTGCGATAAATTGATTTTCGGAAAAAGTGATCTGTTTTCATTTTCACGACTTTCGACACCCGATCGTGCAATTTGAAGCCAACCACCGTGTTCAGCGACATCTCTTTGCTCCAGAGCACTGCTTCGAATTTATCTAGTGAGCTTAGGAACACTGCTACATATAGCCAGCCTAATACAATTTGCACGCACTTTGGTTGAGGAGCGCCGTTATGTGGCGTTATGATCAGCGTTTCCGGTACTGCGATATAACGCCGCTCCTCAACCGCATAACGTAGGCAGTTATGAGAATAGTCCTCTTCTTGTGCAAGAAGCGAGCCAATGAAAATTCGGAAATACATGTCGTGCGAAAATCCATAGTTTACTCTAGTGTCCCGAGCGCATCGAGGGCTCTACATGGCCCAAAGGTTTTGAATTTACGTAGTCACCTCGTACGCAGTGTATTGGTTCATACCAAACCATGGTATACTCATTTCAAACTGTCAATAGCGTCTACACGGCAAAGCGGTAGAGCTGTTCATCGGCAACAGCTCGCTCGGAGAAGGCCCTTGTGGTAGAGAACGACAACTTGCTCCTGTACATTGATGTATATAGCATGTCTGTGTCCCAATCTTGTCTCTGTTCATTTTTATGCAATCCCTACATTACACTTCAAATTTCCTAAATTTTTTATTTACTTGTCTCTTGTCATTTTTTTACTATTGTAAGCAATAATTCTCTGATCTGACCAAATATTGAGCTACTGTATAAATGCGTGATTAGTACTGAGGGCGTGGTTTGGTTGCAAGCAGCAGCTGCGTACACTTTGGTCTATAAGCAAACCTGCTAGCAACGGTACTATCAGTCACCAGCGCTTTGGCTTGGTGGTACATGTATATAGTATCGTGGTAGAATAGCGTGCCGTTTCTCCAGCAGACGGTATATAAGCATAGATACTATATGGCATCTATGATAAAGCTTACCGAGGTGCGTAGAGCGTGTGCAGTGTTCTGACGGTGAGTGTAGCACAAGAATCGTCAACACATCTCTGTTTTGCTTATGTAGTACTAAGTGCTAGTTGCTATACAGATCGTCAACACGTTCTCTACCAGCCAGTTCACTCCGTGCCTAGTTGTTACGCGCTAGTTGCTAAGCTTTTGCGCATGCCCGGCTGGTGTAAATGACGTCATTAATGAGTCTTGTCTCATGACGTAATCGTTTTATTGTATGACGCAAGCTAACTATATACGTAAAACGTATGTACTATGCACGTACTTTCAAAATGAATGACGTAATGGCTATATATATATGTACATGTATTGCATTGAGAGGAGTGTTAACATCATTATTACAAGAATCACAAGGGTTAATAACATATGCTTTTGTCATGTTGCTATTAGTGATGATATCTCTACACATGCTAATTTTAGGTTGATGGTTACCATGGTTGCTGAGTTTTGCTCATTAGTTATCCTCATTCATAATACATTGCTGGGAGAGATAACGATCAGTAGTACATGAACTACAAGGGTTAACTATATGTCTATTCCCCAGTACGTAATGATATATTTCTACATGCAAAGATTCAAGTTTATTGATTTTACGGTTATTGAGTTACGGTGATTCAAGAAGAAGAAGATGATGAAAACATGGACAAAATGTGTAAATCATTTTTTCCGATATTATGTACATATTACATCACAACACAACCAATTTTTGTATACTGGTTATTTTTCACATTTTCTTCACCTTGATATTATTAAAAGTAAAATCAACTTCAAATTGAAAGTGAAAATGAACAAAATCCTTATATATGGTTTTCAATGGGGATAGACCATAGCAACCCTATATACACAGTACTACCGTACTGTGTGATAATTGATGTAAATATCATGTAGTGTTATAAAATTCTTATCCATTCTCTCTTTATATTTCTTGTAAATCGGATGTAAAATATATAGGTTCACTATGTAGCTTGTTAAAATGTAGGTTCACTATGTGGTATCAGGTTCACTATGCGAAATAAGGAACCTGCTATTGACCAAACAAAATGTAGGATTTGTGATGAACTAAACGAGTTTGGCACGTGAGCAAACAAGAAAATGGCATCTAAAACTAACATAGACCTGAGTTTGATGGCATTTCAAGAATCACGTACGCTCCAGTATAAATGATTTTCGTGAAAGAATTAGAGCGATTACTAATGCCAGTTTCACAGTAGACCGTTTGAACTGAAGAAGAAAGAAGAAGCCTGATGAATAATCAACGTTTTTACAATTCACTGTAGCTGTATATTTTTCGTACTTTGAGAGTATTATAGTGTATAGAAGCACTCGCAGAGCATGTGTTTGTCTGAAAAGGCTTAAAACATCCACGTTTGGGAGTTCTGAGCTGTTATGTTCGTAAAGGTTAATGGGCATGTTGGCGCCATCCCTACATATAGAGTCTACCAACTCTATGATAGTTCTATGCACCTGTTGGTTCTGCCAAATAGTGTGCTATGGGGCTGGTATGACAAATACATATCATCATGAGTTAAGCTATCATATTGCGTTTTGGATGTACTTCAGTAGCAACTATTTAGTCTCGGTGGGGGGGGGCAGACCCTCACGTGAAAGAGGGTCTGGTGACTTCCGTGTAATGCCTTTCTTGTGCTGACTCAGCATATATTGACTATTAGTAAGCCAATCAGATTGCTGCATTGGGAAAGGAATGACATCTCCATACGGGACATACAACTAATTTTGGAGTGGTAGGTTTAGTGAGACTTATCACTAGATGCGAAAAAATGCGAGGAATATACTTCATAATTTTTGAATTTGGGTGAAAAATAAAAGAGTTATTGCCATAATTCGAGGGCTCAGGTGAAGTCAAATAGTTGGTGCCATGCATTAACAGCAGCAGCTAGTGTATCTGTGTCATATCGGCTCACCTAAGTTAATATCACAGTAGCCACAGTTACTAACATGGAGAGTCTTTGGACTCAACATCATACTAGGGTCAACCTCCAAAAGAGCATGCTGTAGGCTGAGGGCTTAGGTACAGATTAAAATTTAAAATAAAGATTTGAAATGGACAGCACTAAAGTGCAAACCTTCAGTGAAATTATGTGCATGTGTAGATCTATGACGTTTACGTTGTAACCCTGCAATAATAATGAGAGTATACGGAAAATAGCAGCAAACTAGAGTATTCGAAGAATACGTACCCCGCGGCGAGTTCGGTCGCTCAGAGAGGGCTTCTCTCTGCACAAATAAACTACCACGTTATACTGACCGTATAAGGTTACGCCGTGCATGCTCTCCGTAATTTTAAAGATCATCCGTGCATTCCATCCGTATTTGCACGTAATTTGCAATTACGGTAGGCGGGGCGAACTTCGCTAATTTTTGGAACGGCTAGCACTTCCCATGTGGACGAAACCGGCGCCCAGGAAGGGAAGTAAATATGTTTTTCTCTTATTCCAATGTTCTTTAAAGTCGTATACTGTGCGCAGAGGACGGATTTCAAAATTTTTTTGATGACTGACTGACTGACAGACAGACAGACAGACAGAACCGATTGCTTAACCCCGCTCTGCGCCTGACTGACAGACAGACAGACAGACAGAACCGATTGCTTAACCCCGCTCTGCGCATGCGCAGCCGCGGGGTAATAATAATTCAGCCACAGAGAAGGCTTGAGAAGCTCGCTGTACTACATTAGCTTGTATTGCAGGTAGTGTTTAGTACTCAGTTACCACTATATAAACCTGTGCCATTGAAAGAACAACCTCTAGTTGCTCTAATATATAGGCCCGGTGGCATTCGCGGTGAGCAAATGACGCCATAACTTTTGAATGAAGCTTTTATAAGAAATCCCTTCTTTTTAAAGTCTGCTTCGTGTTACACCGAAGCCGTTGGTACTTTTCAACATATAAGCTTACGGTGTCCAAGAAATAGACAAATAGACAGACAGACACACAGACACACACACACACACACACACACACACACACACATACACACCAGTACAGTAACCCTCGCTGCGCATGTGCACTGAGGGTTAATTAGGGTACAATTTAATTCATATCTGACTAACTAGATTCATATATATTAAAACTTCAATGGCTCATTTTCGTCACTCTCTGTGACCTTCTTCAGTAGCAATGTCCAAACAAATAGTGCAGGCAGTACACCAACAAAAGAATTATTTTGTCTAATGTTTCCACTGAAGTTTTGAATATGATCTCTCCTATATATTCAAGCAAAGGTTTTCTTAGATTCTTATACTATAATATGGCTTTTGGTATGAACAAATCATGTATTGGTACTACTTTAACATGTTATAGGTGACACAGTATGGCTATGAACAGTCAAGTTCTGCAACCATCATCTGAATTAGCTAGCAATGATTTACAAGAGGTTCTTGATGCTGTCTACTCCATTTCTCCTGACAATGTTGTCAATTTTGGCCTGGAATTGGGTGTCACTCGAGACCAGATATCAGCCTTTGAAACTCAGTACAATCGAAATATGAAGCATTGCTTGAGAGAAATTCTGAATAATCGTTTGAAACAGCTTCCTCTTCTTACATGGAGGGAGGTAGTACAGGCTTTGGAATCTCGAGCAGTAGGTGAAGGTGCTCTAGCAAGTAGCATTGAGTTTCAATACATATCTCTATCTTCACCAGTGAGAGGGCCATCAGATAGGGGACATTACAGGTCTCAGTCACTAGTGAGGGGGCCATTAGGTAGGGGGCATTACAGGTCTCAGTCACCAGTGAGGGGGCCGTCAGATAGGGGGCATTACAAGTCTCAGTCACCAATGAGGCGGACATCAGATAGGGGGCATTACAGGTCTCGGTCACCAGTGAGGAGGTCATCAGATAGGAGACATTACAGGTCTCGGTCACCAGTGAGGGGGCCATCAGATAGGGGGCATTACAGGCCTCAGTCACCAGTGAGGAGGCCATCAGATAGGAGACATTACAGGTCTCGGTCACCGGTGAGGTCATCAGATAGGGGACATTACAGGTCTCAGTCACCAGTGAGGGGGCCATCAGATAGGAGACATTACAGGTCTCAGTCACCAGTGAGGTCATCAGATAGGGGACATTACAGGGCTCAGTTACCAGTGAGGGTGCCATTAGACAGGGAGCATTACATTTCATATATGGGGCAGCTTCAGTACCCACCTCCTCCACCATACTTTCTAGAAAGCCAGTTTAGTCAGTTCATTGACTATGTCAAGACTATCTATAGGTCCAGTGAGGTAGAGAGAGACACAAAGGTAGTCAAATGGCCGCCTACTCCCAGTAAGGTCTTCATCAACCTGGCATGTATTGATAGAGCCAGTGTTAGGGGAGGGGACTATGATGAAATCACAAAGGCTATGGTCTGTGATGGGAATGTAGATGTCATTTTAGAAAACAAGCGACCCATAATTTTAAATGAAGTGGCTAGAGATGTTCCAGGCAGTTATTCAACACAGAGGGTGATACTAGTGGAGGGTGCTCCAGGTGTGGGGAAGTCCACATTTGCATGGGAGTTCTGTAGGAGGTGGGAGAGAGGAGAGATTGCTCAGCAGTATCAGTTAGTGCTACTCCTCAGACTGAGAGATGAGAGAATGAGCAGAGCCAAGAGTCTGAAGGATCTCATCTATCATCCTTTAGAAAGTGTTTCAGAGGCTGTAAGCTTAAAGCTGATAGATACCCACGGTCTCTGTGCTTTAATTATTCTAGAAGGGTATGACGAACTTCCTGAAAGTTGTCGATCAGATCCCTCCATCTTTCCACAGCTCATAGCTGGTAAGGTGCTGCCTCTAGCAACAATCATGGTCACCAGCCGTCCTTGGGCTACTGGGAGTATTCGCTATGATAGTCTTATACATCAACATATTGAGATACTTGGATTTGCTAATCAACAGATCACAGAATACATTAAGAGCACACTCCCTCCAGACCAGGTCAGTGACTTGTCCCTCTATCTGGAGAGGCATCCTCAGATCAGAATGTGTATGTACATTCCACTGAACAGTGCTATTGTTGTGACGGTGTACCAGGAGAGCCAGGCTGGTACAGTGTGTGCTCTGCCTACAACACGTACTGAACTGTACACTGCTCTAGCACGTACACTGCTACTGCGATACCTTCGTGGCCATCCAGAGTATGAATCTGGTACTAAACCCATGAAGACATTCAATGACTTACCTCCTGTGGTATATGGCAAATTCTCTGAACTTTCTAAGTTAGCATACAGTGGTATTGCTAGCAACAGTGATCATGTACAGCTGATATTCAATGACCTTCCTTCAGACTTTGACAGTCTGGGGTTCATGGACTCAGTCACTGAGCTGTATGTGACTCAGGGAACAGTCTCGTCCCATAACTTCCTACATTTGACCTTTCAAGAGTTTCTTGCTGCTCTACACATCTCTACCATGTCACCATCAGACCAGCTGGAACACTTTCAGAGACATAAGGATGGTAGATACAGAGTAGTGTTGAGGTTTCTTGCTGGACTTACAAAAATGAGTTGCTTCTCTAAAGACACAATTAAGAATGTCTTTACTGGTAGGGACAGTAGTCCATACCACATTACTATTGACCATGTCAACTGGATGTTTGAGGCACAGAGTGATGATGTCATATCATCATTACTTGAGAGAAAAACAGTTAGTATCACCATTGATGATAGTTCTAAATTGCCATTAGACTACTACTCACTGGGATATTGTATAGTCCACAGCCAGTGCCAGTGGATGCTGTCATTAGATGGGGAAGTAGGTGAGGAGGAAGTGAGGATGTTAGTAGCTGGGGGTACCATACAGGAGACTAGGGGGAGGGTGGTGGGACTGAGGGGAGTTGACAGTTCCAAACTTCTGTCAATGCCAGCTGAAGGTCTGAATATGTTATTCACACAATGGAAGGGTGTCCTTCATCTTCATGAGTTACATCTGAAACTACCAGTACCATGTGATGTCATTCCATGGCCAGACCTCTCTGGACTACGAGTACTGACTTTGGGAATTAGGGGAAAGAAGAACTGGAGACTGGACAGTCTATTACCTTGTCTTTCATTAGTATCACTTACTATTTCATGGTGGTACTAATGAAAAGATGGAGGTAATAAGTGAAGCATTATCTAACAATCAGTCACTACCACTGGAGGGACTGGAATTGATATGTCATGGTACATTCACTGACACTGTTGCAGACTGTCTGGTGCAGTTCATCACAAACACTACCACTCTACCACACGTCACAATACATGACTGTACATTTAGTGCTCATGGACTACTAGCACTGGCCCAATCCCTACATCACAAATCTACCCTGCAAGAGAAGAGTCTGAAGAAGTTGATAAATAGTGATGATGAGGCAAAGGACTATGCCCAACTGCTAGTTGAATATCCTTATATGGTGGATAATATTGACAACCAATATGTACATAACATTAGTGATACTGGAGCAGTAGCCCTAGCTCAGGCCCTTCATCACAACTCTACCCTGAAGGGGATTTACTTGTCTAATAACAATATTAGAGATACTGGAGCAGTAGCCCTAGCTGAGGCCCTCCATCACAACTCTACCCTGAAGAAGCTGGACTTGTCTAATAACAATATTAGTGATGGTGGAGCAGTAGCCCTAGCTGAGGCCCTCCATCAAAACTCTACCCTGAATAAGCTGGACTTGTCTAATAACAATATTAGAGATACTGGAGCAGTAGCTCTAGCTCAGGCCCTCCATCACAACTCTACCCTGAAGAAGCTGGACTTGTCTAATAACAATATTAGTGATGGTGGAGCAGTAGCCCTAGCTGAGGCCCTCCATCACAACTCTACCCTGAAGAAGCTGGACTTGTCTAATAACAATATTAGTGATGGTGGAGCAGTAGCCCTAGCTGAGGCCCTCCATCAAAACTCTACCCTGAATAAGCTGGACTTGTCTAATAACAATATTAGAGATACTGGAGCAGTAGCTCTAGCTCAGGCCCTCCATCACAACTCTACCCTGAAGAAGCTGGACTTGTCTAATAACAATATTAGTGATGGTGGAGCAGTAGCCCTAGCTGAGGCCCTCCATCACAACTCTACCCTGAAGAAGCTGGACTTGTCTAATAACAATATTAGTGATGGTGGAGCAGTAGTCCTAGCTGAGGCCCTCCATCAAAACTCTACCCTGAAGAAGCTGGACTTGTCTAATAACAATATTAGTGATGGTGGAGCAGTAGCCCCAGCTGAGGCCCTCCATCACAGCTCTACTCTGAAGGAGCTATACTTGTCTAAAAACAATATTAGTGATGTTGGAGCAGTAGCCCTAGCTCAGGCCCTCCATCACAACTCTACCCTGAAGATGCTGGACTTATCTGGCAATGATGCTCTATGTAAAGAGGGTACTCATCAGCTAGTACAGGCTCTGACTGTGAACACATCAATCACATATCATGGTCTGATACTTCCCTGGAGGTGTGAGAAGTATGCCATACAATGTGCACAATATACGAAAGTGAAAAGCAGAATTCAATTTTGGTAATCAAAGTGAAATCCATGACAATTTCATATACAATGATATTATAATCACTTCCCATCATACATACTACATCCACTCCATTGTATGAGGGTTTGGGTAACAATTTTTATTTTGAACAGTGTCCATGGGTCTCTCATTCATATTTACACACAGTCAGTCACCCTCTGACCATCAACCCTCACATGACAACACACAGTAGTGTACACCACTCCTCAATGAATCACTATCACAAACTCAGGCTAATGGCCTATCCACATCATTCCCCAACATACCACCCTCAATATCCACCTCAACCTTCCACATACCACTCTCAATATCCACCTCAACCCTCCACATACCACCCTCAATATCCACCTCAACCCTCCACATACCACCCTCAATATCCACCTCGACCCTCCACATACCACCCTCAATATCCACTTCGACCCCCCACACACCACCCTCAATATCCACCTCAACCCTCCACATACCACTCTCAATATCCACCTCAACCCTCCACATACCACCCTCAATATCCACCTCAACCCTCCACATACCACCCTCAATATCCACTTCAACCCTCCACATACCACCCTCAATATCCACCTCAACCACATACCACCCTCAATATCCTCCACATACCACCCTCAATATCCACCTCGACCCTCCACATACCACCCTCAATATCCACTTCGACCCCCCACATACCACCCTCAATAACCACCTCAACCCTCCACATACCACCCTCAATATCCACTTCGACCCTCCACATACCACCCTCAATATCCACCTCAACCCTCCACATACCACCCTCAATATCCTCCACATACCACCCTCAATATCCACCTCGACCCTCCACATACCACCCTCAATATCCACCTCGACCCTCCACATACCACCCTCAATATCCTCCACATACCACCCTCAATATCCACCTCAACCCTTCACATACCACCCTCAATATCCACCTCAACCCTCCACATACCACTCTCAATATCCACCTCAACCCTCCACATACCACCCTCAATATCCACTTCAACCCTCCACATACCACCCTCAATATCCTCCACATACCACCCTCAATATCCACCTCCACCCTCCACATACCACCCTCAATATCCTCCACATACCACCCTCAATATCCACCTCCACCCCCCACATACCACCCTCAATATCCACCTCCACCCTCCACATACCACCCTCAATATCCACCTCCACTCTCCACATACCACCCTCAATATCCACCTCGACCCTCCACATACCACCCTCAATATCCACCTCATTCCTCCACATACCACCCTCAATATCCATCTCGACCCTCCACACACCACCCTCAACATCCACCTCAACCCTCCACATACCACCCTCAACATCCACCTCAACCCTCCACATACCACCCTCAATATCCACCTCGACCCTCCACATACCACCCTCAATATCCACCACCAACCTCCACATACCACCCTCAATATCCACCTCGACCCTCCACATACCACCCTCAATATCCACCTCGACCCTCCACACACCACCCTCAACATCCACCTCGACCCCCCACATACCACCCTCAATATCCACCTCGATCCTTCACATACCACCCTCAATATCCACCACAACCCTCCACATACCTCCCTCAATATCCACCTCGACCCTCCACATACCACCCTCAATATCCACCTCGACCCCCCACATGCCACCCTCAATATCCACCTCCACCCTCCACATACCACCCTCAATATCCTTCTCAATCCTCCACACACCACCCTCAACAACCACCACAACCCTCCACATACCACCCTCAATATCCACCTCAACCCTCCACATACCACCCTCAATATCCGTCTCAACCCCCCACATACCACCCTCAATATCCACCTCGACCCTCCACATACCACCCTCAATATCCGTCTCAACCCTCCACATACCACCCTCAATATCTGTTTCAACCCATCAATATCTGTCTCAACCCTCCACATACCACCCTCAATATTCACCTCGACCCTCCACATACCACCCTCAATATCCACCTCAACCCTCCACATACCACCCTCAATATCCACCTCAACCCTCCACATACCACCCTCAATATCCACCTCAACCCTCCACATACCACCCTCAATATCCACCTCAATCCTCCACATACCACCCTCAATATCCACCTCGACCCTCCACATACCACCCTCAATATCCACCTCGACTTTCCACATATCACCCTCAATATCCACCTCCACCCTCCACATACCACCCTCAATATCCTCCACATACCACCCTCAATATCCACCTCCACCCCCCACATACCACCCTCAATATCCACCTCCACCCTCCACATACCACCCTCAATATCCACCTCCACTCTCCACATACCACCCTCAATATCCACCTCGACCCTCCACATACCACCCTCAATATCCACCTCCACCCCCCACATACCACCCTCAATATCCACCTCCACCCTCCACATACCACCCTCAATATCCACCTCCACTCTCCACATACCACCCTCAATATCCACCTCGACCCTCCACATACCACCCTCAATATCCACCTCGACCCTCCACATACCACCCTCAATATCCACCTCCACCCCCCACATACCACCCTCAATATCCACCTCCACCCTCCACATACCACCCTCAATATCCACCTCAGCCCTCCACATACCACCCTCAATATCCACCTCCACTCTCCACATACCACCCTCAATATCCACCTCGACCCTCCACATACCACCCTCAATATCCACCTCGACCCTCCACTTACCACCCTCAATATCCACCTCCACCCTCCACATACCACCCTCAATATCCACCTCATTCCTCCACATACCACCCTCAATATCCATCTCGACCCTCCACATACCACCCTCAATATCCACCTCATTCCTCCACATACCACCCTCAATATCCATCTCGACCCTCCACACACCACCCTCAACATCCACCTCAACCCTCCACATACCACCCTCAATATCCACCTCAGCCCTCCACATACCACCCTCAATATCCACCTCCACTCTCCACATACCACCCTCAATATCCACCTCGACCCTCCACTTACCACCCTCAATATCCACCTCGACCCTCCACATACCACCCTCAATATCCACCTCAACCCTCCACATACCACCTCAATATCCATCTCGACCCTCCACACACCACCCTCAACATCCACCTCAACCCTCCACATACCACCCTCAATATCCACCTCAGCCCTCCACATACCACCCTCAATATCCACCTCCACTCTCCACATACCACCCTCAATATCCACCTCGACCCTCCACATACCACCCTCAATATCCACCTCAACCCTCCACATACCACCCTCAATATCCACCTCGACCCCCCACATACTACCCTCAATATCCACCTCGACCCTCCACTTACCACCCTCAATATCCACCTCGACCCTCCACATACCACCCTCAATATCCACCTCGACCCTCCACACACCACCCTCAACATCCACCTCGACCCCCCACATACCACCCTCAATATCCACCTCGATCCTTCACATACCACCCTCAATATCCACCACAACCCTCCACATACCTCCCTCATTATCCACCTCGACCCTCCACATACCACCCTCAATATCCACCTCGACCCCCCACATGCCACCCTCAATATCCACCTCAACCCTCCACATACCACCCTCAATATCCTTCTCAATCCTCCACACACCACCCTCAACATCCACCACAACCCTCCACATACCACCCTCAATATCCACCTCAACCCTCCACATACCACCCTCAATATCCGTCTCAACCCCCCACATACCACCCTCAATATCCACCTCGACCCTCCACATACCACCCTCAATATCCGTCTCAACCCTCCACATACCACCCTCAATATCTGTTTCAACCCATCAATATCTGTCTCAACCCTCCACATACCACCCTCAATATCCACCTCGACCCTCCACATACCACCCTCAATATCCACCTCAACCCTCCACATACCACCCTCAATATCCACCTCAACCCTCCACATATCACCCTCAATATCCACCTCAACCCTCCACATACCACTCTCAATATCCATCTCAATCCTCCACATACCACCCTCAATATCCACCTCGACCCTCCACATACCACCCTCAATATCCACCTCGACTTTCCACATATCACCCTCAATATCCACCTCGACCCTCCACATATCACCCTCAATATCCACCTCGACCCTCCACATATCACCCTCAATATCCACCTCGACCCTCCACATACCACCCTCAATATCCACCTCGACCCTCCACATATCACCCTCAATATCCACCTCGACCCTCCACATACCACCCTCAATATCCACCTTGACCCTCCACATATCACCCTCAATATCCACCTCGACCCTCCACATAACACCCTCAATATCCACCTCGACCCTCCACATACAAATCTCCTCATGACCCCCTATAAATACCACCTTACAATATTGACCTTGACAGATCCCCCACATACCACCCAGAACCTTCATGAGAACCAAGGTGAGGTGTCAGGTTCTCCATCACAACTCTACCCTTGAGAAGCTGGACTTGTCTAACAATGATTCAGGGTATTCATCAGTTTTGACTGTGAACACATCCACATTTTCACTGATGCACTTTGGGACACTTCCCAGGAGCCGTAAGGAGTATGCCACACAATGTAAACAGTGAAGAATGGAATTAAATTTGCTGGTGCTAATCAAAGTGGTCACTACTAATCATGACAACACTAGACAATATCAATCACTTCAGCATACATATTAAATCACACAGGACTTACATTCACACAGGATGAAGGGAAAGCATGAATGACTTCTTACCTCAGAGAGACAGTCCTCATGGAGTCTTTCAACCATTGATTCATTGACAACCCAGACCAAGACAGACCAAGTGAGAAGTACATATGCATCTAGCACATTAATAGAGCTGAAGCTCTAGCCATCATAACTCTGTAACCGAGTACATATGAGAAGTCCTGTCTATGTGTGTGAGTCCTTAAGTCCCAAGTAGTGTGGTGTGCTTGTAGTGTGATACTTCATCTGATCAACAGCCAATGATAAAGATAAACAACAACAAATGCTGAAACAAATACAAGAGTCTAAACAACAACTCCAGCAGAAATCCCCTCAGCAGACAAAGGTCTCGTGAAGTGGAGTTCACTGTATGTCAACTACTACTGAGATCATGGACTGTGTCATGTCAGTGTACATTATCCTCTGCCATTACCTTCATATGCATACTGATCCATTATCTAAATGTTTTACTCTTGTGTTATACAATGTATTGTGGTAATCGGCACATAGAGATTTGCATTATTCATTGGCATTGTTACATTGTGTTTGTCAATTGTATTTCCAGTTCCTGTGTACATATGAGTGTGTATGCTGTTATTTGTCACTTCATAGTCACGTTTGCATTTGTTCTTGCCCAGAGTCAAGCCGCAGTACATTGTGTGTGTTAGAGAGCGGTCACTCATCACATTAGAGTCTATCACATAACATATATATAGCTGTAGGTTATAATTATATATACATATCCATGAAAGTTCGAGCCACAACACAGGCTATATATGGACATGTAGTAGTGGTGTATAAGGTTCCCCCCAGTCCTTTACAATATGAATATTGTTAAAAGTAACATTTATTGTGGTTTCTCTTCTTTCCAGTATTTTGCAATAGCTTCTAATCATTGTCATCTATATACCCTCTCAAGACCTTAATACACACAACATTGTCATGGTACATTACCACTTATGCATGTGTATTGAAGGTCTGAGGACTCCTCCCCCCCAAGACTTTTCTAGATGAAACCCTGATGTGTATATAATTTTGTAGCAGCTGTAATCTGCAATACAAACATTTTGTAATTGATGTACAACATGTGCACTGGGTAAGTTGTCATAAAATTAGAACATGTACAATTATTGATCACAAAAAAATTGCATTTAATTGACACAAATATATCAATGGTTGACAAAAATTATAACAAAACATTCTTATACACAAATGCATTACATACAAACTAATACACAGAAAAAATGAACACAACAAAAAATTGTGTGTGCAAATTGTTCTCAATGCTCAGGTCTTGCAGGACGTGGGAGAGGCATGGGAGGCCTTTTAGGTCCTCTAGAAAGTTGGGTACTGGCCAATTGTGCTTGTTTCGCGAGCTCTTTATCTGTCACATTCTCATACTTGCGTGGCCTCGTGGACTCTTCATCCAGCATGTTTCCTACGGACTGAGTGCGACGTCTGCAGAGAGAGAGTGAGAGGGAGAGGGAGGGGGAGGGAGAGGGAGAGGGAGAGGGGGAGGGGAGGAGGAGGGGAGGGGAGGGGGAGGGGGAGGGAGAGAGGGAGAGGGAGAGAGAGAGAGGCACAAATGATCACTTGCTTCTGAAGTATGCATGTTAAATATACATGTACATAAATAACATCAAGTCACTGAACCTGATACAGTGGAACCTCCGATAATGGACACTCCGAGAAGCGGACAACCTCCGTACAACGGACAAACCACATGCCCCCTGCCGATCGCCGCATTAACTGCGTACATTTTTACCTCCGAAATACGGACAACCTCTAAACTCCGGACAGCCGACAAACGCCATGCCCCGTGTAGATCATTAGTCATAGAAATCAACCTCTGATAATGGACAAAAACACGTGTAATGCAATAGAAAATCTACATAGCTAAACATATCCATCTGCAAACATGCCATCTACTAAGGTAACGCTGGGTAACTTCGGACGGGGGGTAACTCCGGACATTTCCGATGTCTACCCTTGTAACTCATTGAAAATACAACCTATAATTTTTTAAACTTAGACTGAGGATAACTACTGACCTGGACCTGTGTGTGAAGACAACACGGCTTCTACGTTCTAATTCCAGGGGGCTACAGTATCACTTATTCGCGGCTAAATGTCGCAAAAACTTTACCGATGCTACAAGGAACTTTGATTTTCACAAAATGTGTGTCGGATTATCTGACACACATTTGGTGAAAATCAAGGCTGATATGTCTTTGATATATGTTCACACTAATCACTCTAAAACTGCCACATTCAACTGCACATGCACTACTGTCCGAAGTTACCCGACCCACTAATTTATGATGCGGTTAAGGTTTGGGGCGGTAATGCAGCCGCGAGCCTACGTATCCAAAGTTGGTTTGTATGCACATGCTGTTGATGTATCAATGTAAGTGTACCCTTGATTTGGTTAAAATATCTGTTGTATTGGCAGAGCTGTGTTAAAAAGAATAAAGTTCGTCCGGAGTTACCCCTAGTTACCTTAACTCCTTCATTTTATCTACGTATATTTTAGGTCCATAGAGACGATAGATGCACGGTACTTCTTGTCCATAGCCAGCACCCCTGTTTAGCACGTCTCCTGTAACTTCCGCGAAGGCTTTGTTCAATGACGCCGTCTTTGACAACGGCCACTGCGTGCTTGTCAATCGTTGGCTCTAGTTTCGCCAATGACTGCATTCCAGTTGTCCTTGTAAGCGTGGTATCCTCGCACGTGCAACGGGATCTCCAATACGTACGTGCAGTGAGTAGGTTACGACTTGGCTAGCCATATGGCGCTTAAAAATGTTGCTGTGCTAAGCGCGTGCAGGTAACCCGGGCACGTGTACGATGGCAGCCTCAAGGAAACGCAATTACTTACCTTTTTAGAAAAGAAAGTTCTTTCAGAAGTGTTAATTTCAGAACTACTCACAATTATCATTATTTATGCTTAAATTTGCATATAGAAAACATTATATGACATTTTAAACAAAACCTCCGAGAAAGGGACAACCTCCGAACAATGGACAAAATGCTTGTCCCCAAAGTGTCCATTATTCGGAGGTTCCACTGTATACCATCTATAAAAATTTCCTGAAAAAATAAGCTATATGTACAAAATATTTTAAATCTCCACATAAATGTATGGAAAGGGTATCCATCATTAGTTTTAAGGGTTAAGACACAGAGTATAGAAACTCTATTATCATCAGGAGAGAGAATTCACTTTGTATAGATATACATAAGTATTATACACACAACAGAAAATGTTCTCACCTCAAATCTCTGGAGGGTGTGATGTCACTTGGACTTCCAGAGGCAATCTTGATGACATTCTTGTTAGGAGTACTCTTGTTAGGAACAATCTGAAGTGGGGAGTTCATGCTTGTTTCCATGGGGCTCAGTGGACCCACGACCTCTTCGAGCTGAGGCTACACTTACACGACTACCAGACTCAACACTGTCCAAGTCCATGGAATCTCTCATACTCTGTCGTCTGTTAGCCTCTAGTTGAGATGTACTGTTTCCGTGATTTGCCATGCCTTTTTTCGCTGGAACAGGTGGGACCATTTGAAATTTTGGACCACTGCCTGCAATCCTGTCTAGATGTATCTGGCGCTTTACTGCATTCATTACTTCGTATTTGTCTTGGAGAGGATCCACAGAGGTTGACAGTGGATCTATAGCCTGGGATATTTTGGTGGTGCCAGCTTGTGGTAGAGGAACAGGTATGTCCCTTGGCTGAGTGGAGTGATTAAAATCTTGGCGGGTGACAATGACATATTTATCTGTCATGGGATTAGGTTCGGGTAGTACTGAGCCTGTGCAAGAGACCCATTGCCCAGGATTTGAAGACGATTTTCGAGCAACAGCATTAGTGTTAAGATAATATGCAGCTGAAATAGTGGCACGAAGGGCAGCAATTTCTTCAAATGCAGCTACTACAAGAGGACCAATCCCCTCTAGTTGGTAAGTTGACTTTACAAAAGGCTCACCAACATCAGCAGTAATTGAAAGCTCTATCTGACACTTGGCTGGGTCACCCAGAATCTCAAGAAGCTTCAAGTGTGTGGGTGGTAAACTGTCATCTTAGAGAAATGAGCATACATCACCAAATGGATTGTGCATATGCTTCATCACTTCCCATTTTAACCACCACCGTGTTGTAGAGTAGGTCAGAACTGGTAGGCCTGTCTTGCTTTTCCAAGCAAGCCCTGTATTTGGGCTCCTCAAGAAAAGAGATATCCAACCCTTACAAAAATCCTCCAAAATGGGAGTTACAAGCTTATTCCCAACTCTGTCTAAGGTGAAAAACATCCTACATGTATATCTAGGATACTAGGAAAAACAATGGAAAGCATGCAGAGTGCTACAAGTAGCACGGTCCCGCATAGTTGCACTCCTACGTAATTTTGTAAACAAACAAACTATTAACTGATTGGCTACTTCCTCTCCAGTACAACTTTTAGCCAATAACATCAATCGAGCTACACACTGCTTCAGCTGCCACTGGTCATCAACAAATCTGACCACCACCACCATAGCTTCAGCTATGTGGGTCGTCCTGTCAGATATATGCTTGCTCCACTGATACAAGCTTGCCGGATCAATACCTTTCCCTCGTGAGTGCTTAGCTGTGTTGAGTAATGATGCTTTTTTCACAGACAAAGTCTCCCTACATGCACAACAACACAGTTTCTGGTTAGACACGCACAAACTCTCACCCTTCACTTGCGTAGTGGGTGAGATTGACTGTGGTTCAGCTGCTTTTCCTTTCTTGCTTCCAGTTGATTTATTTATCCCTAGTTGTGGTAGAATAAGCTCACTATAACCATTGAGAAAGAAATTCAGCAATTCTGTATTAGCTCTAAACTGAGCTAGCTTTCAAAAGGGCTTGCCATTATCCATACTCTCTATCACAGATATCAGCCTGTTGGCAGAGGGCAGCACACAAATTACCTCACTTACATCCTCCCCCTCCCCCTCCCTATCTACCTGGCATGTTTCTGGACATGTCTTGCAATACTGTACATATGTCTGGGCCTCACATGACCAGGTAGTCTGCTCCAACCGTCAAATGCCTTCCTGGCTGCAGACACAGCCAGATCTGCATCCTCCTCGACTCTTAATGGGAGAGGGTTAATGAGAATCAGTAACCACTATCACACACAGACATTATACTCTGTAGTACATGTAGGGATGTATGTGTGGTTGTGATGGTGTGAGGTTGTGAAACAGGTGAAGGTTAGGAGGTGAGAGATGGTTGTAAGGTGACCTTTTACAGTGGAGGCCAGTTTCTCTCCAGTGGCTGGGTCATAAGTCTTCCTCCCCTCTGGTCTCACCCAGCTGGCATTGATGAAGTGACCCAGACTGTTACCATGGTCCTCCAGCCAGACCTTGGCAACTGCAGGAGACTCTGAAGCTGGGCCATACGTGAGAGAGGTGAGGAGGGAGCGTACAGAGGGTGGAGACTCAGCTGCAGAGGATGGAAGGCACAGGGTAGCAACATGCGCATAATACCTCACCAGCTCCTTTTGACTCTGCAGTGACGCTATTCAGTTTGGTCACATTCACAGGCGTGCCCTGCTCCTGGATGGAGACAGCTGACGGCGCCGCTGAGAGCAGAGCGGACATCAGTAACGTGAAGGGTGGGGCTATCAAACGAGCGACGTCCGTGACGTCGTCATAAAAGAAGAAATACGCACTAGATGCAATTTTATATACATGCTCGCTATACCCTCCGTCGCAAGCACCGAGACCGGTAAGTAACTTTACCTACGTATACAGTCTCTAGTCAGGACATCCTGAAATGAGGACGCCTCAATATTGTATAGCAGAACATTTTTGCTGGTCCAAAGTATACTTTTCAATCGCAATATCTTCTGTCTCAAGGGTGTCTGGATTAGAGAGGTTCCAGTGTATATCTGTATGTATTGTGTTCTGCTGCCGTACCCTACCTGTCCTAGTTCCCAGATCACTTTTTCCCTCTCTCTCTTAGATGTTCTAGTGAGGCCACTTCTACTCCAGATTTATGACTACTACAGTTAGGAGGTAAGCCATAATGAGGTAGTCATCTGTATACAGAGGATATGACCTGGATCATGAGGCTCAATTGAAAGAACGGCAGGTAGCGCATGCGCTAATTTATTATAGGCCAGGGCTAGGAGCTAGGGCTAGGGGCTAGGGCTAAGGGCTAGGGCTAAGGCTAGGGGCTAGGGCTAAGGGCTAGGGCTAAGGCTAGGGGGTAGGGGCACTAGCCTACTTAGCGCATGCACTGCCGTTCTTTCCAGTTGATCCGATCATGAACTCTTCTCCCTACCTATACTAGGAATGCGCATGTACGTTAATTAATGCCTCGCATGCCATGCCCCGACGTTGCTATACTTGCAGAAGTTACCGTTGTAATAGTGAATATTGTCCCCCCCAAAAGTTGTCCCCCCCCCCCCCCCCGGACATTATTCACTAGTGAATAATGTCCCCCTAGGACAATATTCACTAGTGAATATTGTCCCCCTTGGTGAATAATGTCCCCCACAAGATTCCTTCTTAAAACAACTGTAGTTCATCTCCTACGGCATTTCTGATAGGGGGGACATTATTCACCAGTGAATAATGTCTCCCCTAAAATGCAGCTGGGTGATCGATAACTTTGTAGCTACAAGGCCGCGTGGGGGAGGGGACGAGGCTGTAGCGGCTCACACTGAGAGGTATGTAAACTACTAGCCCTAAACTGATCATAGCTCTGCTTTTTAGGGCTAGTGATAAGCGTTTACATACCTCGGTCAGCTACGTGGCCTCGCCTCCTCCCCCAGGCGGCCTGGGTATGAGGTAGCGCATGGATTTCCAAGTGCCTTAGCCTTGCCTTTAATTTTAGATGTTATATGTGTTTTTGTGTTGTTATACACATTGAGAGAGAGAATAAATAATGTGCTGTTGCGATTCGCTTGCTAACGTCGTGTGAGTGCTGGCGCGATATTGAATACTTGGGAGGAGGACAGTATTCGCTAGTGAATACTGTCCCCCCATCATAAAATTACCACGTTTGATATCTTGGAAGGCTTTCAGAGCTTTCTACGATGGGGGACATTATTCACTAGTGAATAATGTCCGGGGGACAGTATTCACGGGGGGACAGTATTCACTCCGACACCGTCACAAATGATATTTGGGGCAAGCGTGAGCGAGCCCTACATTAATGGTGTGAATGGCTCTCAAGTCTGTCCAGGGCCACTGGAGCTGGGGGAGCAGGGGCGGCTAAGGCCGCCCCATCATTTGTGAGCCACGCCTCCACCAATCATTAATTAAATCGGCAACAACAAGCCATGCTGCTATGTAAATAGCTAGATATGAGTCGCTCTATGATATAATGAGTTAATTCTTAACAGTATGTACTGTAACGTCTCTGTGTGTCCCATTCATAGCACAGTAATAGTATTGGAGAGCGGACGTACTCACCGTGTACACACCGTAATGTTATACGTGATTCTAATTTTACGTGCATTCGCTAAATAGGTAGCACCAATATTACCAGTCTTACTGGCATACCAATTGTACGTGAATGAATATCACAGCACAGTAAAAGAAACTGTATGCAACGGGAAGTGATTTGGTTGGAGCACATGCTCAGAATACAGTTTAGTCAATACTGTTCTATGACAGAAAAGAATTTGCTGTACATTTGGGCTCTGGGAACACCAATTAGATTCAGCCAATGTGCAAATTGCTGAGCCTTTTGGTATACTTAGCTATTGGAGTGTAATCAGCCACTACATGAAAAAAGAACGCTGGCGAGCTCCTAGCTACACCTTATATTGGCATTGGAACATGTTCCATTTTGGGGGGCTAATCTAGCTGCATCCTTTGCATAATGAAAATATGTATATACGTAGCTCTGCAATTGCACATAATGTATGCACTAATTTGCTACCTGCACACTATGCCTAGCCTCAATTCCATGACGCCGTACTGCGAAGAATGGCCTGGTACTCACTGCATGTGTCTTAATGGGCATGTGCACCGTTCCCCAAAATCTGGGGAATACAGTTACATCAGTAAATCATTAGTAAACCTATCTCTGTACCTGCTCTCAAAGAATCACTGCACTGTAAAATCAGTTTTGTCGTAATAGCGAAACTGTTTGTTGCATGAGGTTTTCATCCCATACATACATCAGTTCACCATGTGATACTACAACATTGTACTCCCTAGACAATGACTATTCCTTACATGTGTGAGTGTTGATAGAGTAGTCTACTATTCCACAATGCCTCCACACATGTGACTGTTGACCCAGGGATTGAATACTCTTCAGCATGCAGTACATATGTGTCAAGTTAACTGTCACATGTGTAAAATGATGAAGTACTGTCAACAGTCACACATGTAGGGATATAATTTAGTATATAGTACAGTTGATGTAGCTATATGGCACAAACATACATTACACACAGATAGACAGACAGAGAGACAGCGCTGTCTGAACCATTCAACTACACACAGCAGCTCTAATTAGTCTTAAACATTTGACGAAGGCAAGTTGAACACTAAAGTTTAAAACAAACTAGACAAACTATATCCCTATGTGTGACTGTTAACACAGTACTTCATCATACTATGCAAGTGACTGTTAACTAGATACATGTGTACACTGCATGCTGAAAGAGTATGCAATCCCTGGGTCAACAGTCACATGTGTAGAGGCATTGTGGAATAGTAGACTACTCTATCAACACTCACACATGTAATTGTCTAGGGAGTACAATATTGTAGTATCACATGATGAACCAATGGTATGGGATAAAACTCATGCAACAAACATTATTTGATTTTACAGTGTGGAATAAAGCAATTGGCAGCCACTGTATTGGAGCAAAGCCTGCAGCTATGCATCAGCACAGTAGCCATACTTCTAGCTAACTAATGTTTAGCTATAGTCTTGTACTTAGCACCTTACTCACTCAAAATTTCTCAACTGACTATAAATGTGGATTGTAGTAATGTGTTTTCCTCCACATTTATAGTCATCTGAGAAATTCATGAGTGAATTATAAATATAAGTGTAGCCATCTATACCGCAATATCTTGAAACTCGCACATACACAAACACACATAACGTAGACATCGTATATTTACTCCATGTTTTTCATCCGTACACTGATGGACGATGTTATATGGTATGATATCTGGATTATTTGGTGCATGCACACAAATACACATACAGTAAGTATCAGGCTTTGTCCTTCCATTTTTGAGACCTGGGACCGAGGCTACACTATGCCATACCTAAGCGTAGTGCTATATGCTAAACAATTTAAGTCCCCCAAGATATCGTGGTGGTGATTACACCCCGTTCCTACACCTACACCTTAGAACATATTCATTCAGGAGTCTCTACAGTCTCAACCTTGTGGCTTGTTGACATCCTCTGACTAGGCTAGCACAGTCAATATGCAGTCAAATGTGTACTTGGCAAAATCTAGTGGGTCTATTGTTGTGTTGGATGTAAGTACAATTGTCTCTTGTAGGTATGGCCAGCCAATCAACCCAATCTTCATCCACTAACTCATCTTTTAAGGAACTAACTATCAATGACCTACCACTCCTCTGTAACACTCTCAACCCAGTAGCCTCAAAATGCTCTGCCCTAGGCCTCCAGTTGGGGGTGGAATATCCACAAATTCGTAATATAGAACATAACTACAGAACCTGTGAAGATCAGTTACGTGAGATCATTTCAGAGAGACTGAAACAAGACTCACCTCTCACATGGCATGAAATAGTCACAGTTCTGAGATCACCTACTGTACGAGAGCATAGTCTTGCTAGTCAGATAGAGTCTCAATACATATCTCCATCATTAGACCCTCAAGAAAATCCAGCCTCTGTCCCCCAACAGGAGAATGCCAGGTCCCCACACAGACCCACACACACTAGTGTACACAGCCCAGCCCAATCACCACCACAATATTCAGATAGCCTGAGAGCAACGTGTTTTCCTTCAACTAATGCCACCAGTGCATATGCCTCACAACCTCCTTACAATTACCATCACTACTTACCTACCAAATTACCATCTCAACCCAATTCACCTCCTCAACACCCTTCTCACAACTCTCCATATCCACCTTCTCAGCACCCTCACAGCACTAACAATCCACCTCCCCCTCACAATTCTCACAACCCACCTCCTAAACACCCCCCTTGGTACCCACCCTCCCTACACTTTATACCCCACCCTCAGTATTCTCAATACCCACCTCCTCCTCACAACCCCCAATACCCACCTCAGCATACCCCATATCACCCTCTGTACCCACCTTACCCCTCAACCTCATCAACACCCCCACACCACCCTCAATATCCACCTTCTCAATACCCCTCTCTCAATCCTCAATACCCAGTTTCTCCATCACACACACATACTGACTGGACTATGATGGGGTATGTGCCTCCTCCAACAAGGAGTCAGTCACTACTGCCCTTAAATTTCTTACCTCACTTACCCTCCACCCAGTCACTGGGTCCTACTGAAGCCACACCCCCTATGTGTCAGTTCATTGACTACATCAAGACTATCTATAGATCCAGTGAGGTAGAGAGTGACACAAAGGTAGTCAAATGGCCACCTACTCCCAGTAAGGTCTTCATCAACCTGGCATGTATTGACAGAGGCAGAGTTAGGAGAGGAGACTATGATGACATCACAAAGGCTATGGTCCGCGATGGGAATGTAGATGTCATTTTAGAAAACAAGCGACCCATACTGTTAAATGAAGTGGCTAGAGATGTTCCAACCACTAAACGGAGGGTAATACTAGTGGAGGGTGCTCCAGGTGTGGGGAAGTCCACATTTGCATGGGAGTTCTGTAGGAGGTGGGAGAGAGGAGAGATTGCTCAGCAGTATCAGTTAGTGCTGCTCCTCAGACTGAGAGATGAGAGAATGAGCAGAGCCAATAGTCTGAGGGATCTCATCTATCATCCTTTAGAAAGTGTTTCAGAGGCTGTAAGTTTAGAGCTGATAGCTACCCATGGTCTCAATGCTTTAATTATTCTAGAAGGATATGATGAACTTCCTGAGAGTTGTCGATCAGATCACTCCATCTTTCCACTGCTCATAGCTGGTAAGATGCTGCCTGAAGCAACAGTCATGGTCACCAGCCGTCCTTGGGCTACTGGGAGTATTCACTACAGTCATAGGAATCGTATATATCAACACATTGAGATACTTGGATTTACTAGTCAACAGATCTCACAATACATTGAGAGCACACTCCCTCCAGACCAGGTCAGTGACCTGTCCCTCTACCTGGAGAGGCACCCTCAGATCAGAATGTGTATGTACATTCCACTGAACAGTGCTATTGTTGTGACAGTGTACCAGGAGAGCCAGGCTGGTACTGTGTGTGCTCTGCCTACAACACGTACTGAACTGTACACTGCTCTAGCACATACACTTCTACTGCGATACCTTCGTGGCCATCCAGAGTATGAATCTGGTACTAAGCCAATGAAGACATTCAATGACTTACCTCCGGTAGTATATGGCAAATTCTCTGAACTGTGCAACTTAGCATACAGTGGTATTGCTGGCAACAGTGATGATGTACAGCTGATATTCAATGACAGTGATCTTCCTTCAGACTTTGACAGTCTGGGGTTCATGGACTCAGTCACTGAGCTGTATGTGACTAAGGGAACAATCTCCTCCCATAACTTCCTACA
Source organism: Theonella swinhoei (assembly GCA_963970385.1). Lineage (NCBI taxonomy): Eukaryota > Metazoa > Porifera > Demospongiae > Tetractinellida > Theonellidae > Theonella > Theonella swinhoei. Next base: position 2,031,989 of record OZ019949.1, on the reverse strand, counting down.
TTTGACCTTTCAAGAGTTTTTTGCTGCTGTACACATCTCTACCATGTCACCATCAGACCAGCTGGAACACTTTCAGAGACGTGGGGATGGTAGATACAGAGTAGTGTTGAGGTTTCTTGCTGGACTTACAAAAATGAGTTGCTTCTCTAAAGACACAATTAAGAATGACTTTACTGGTTGGGACCGTAGTCCATACTGCCTTACTATTGACCATGTCAACTGGATGTTTGAGGCACACAAAGATGATGTCATATCATTACTTGAGGGAAAAACAGTTAGTATCACTATTGGGAGGTATATGTTGCCATTAGACTACTACTCACTGGGATATTGTATAGCCCACAGCCAGTGCCAGTGGGTGCTGTCATTAGAGGGGGATATAGGTGAGGAGGAGGTGAAGATGTTAATGGCTGGAGCCAGTACCAGACAGGAGACTAGTAGCAGGGTGGGAGTGAGGGGAGGGTGGATTGACTGCTACAAGCCTCTGTCAAAGTCAGCTGAAAGTCTGAATATGTTATTCACACATTGGAAGAGTGTCCTTCATATTTATGACTTACATCTGGATCTACTAGTATCATGTGATGTCATTCCATGGCCAGACCTCTCTGGACTACGAGTACTGAATTTGGGAATTAAGAGCAAGATGAACTGGAGACTGGACGCCCTATTACCTCAACTCTCATTACAATCACTTACTATTTCATTTACTGGAGATGGTGGTTTAGTGTTTGAAGACTGTGTTGCTATTGGAAAACATATCAAATCTACAACATGTCTCAAGGAATTGTATATTACACACTATACTGGCCTTATAGTTAGAGATGATGAAGTGATGGAGGTAATCAGTGAAGCATTAGCTGACAATCAGTCACTACCACTGGAGAGACTGGAGTTGGAGTGTTATAGTACATTCATGGACACTGCTGCAGACTGTCTGGCACAGTTCATCACAAACACTACCAATCTACAACACCTCACAATACACTACTGTAAATTTAGTGCTCCTGGACTACTAGCACTGGCCCAAGCCCTACACCTCAACTCTACCTTGCAAGAGAAGAGTCTGAAGAGGTTGATAGTTACAGTAAATGGTGATAATGAGGCAAACGACTTTGCCCAACTGCTAGTTGAATATCCTTATATGGTGGATAATATAAACAAGCAATATTTACATAATATTACTGATGCTGGAGCAGCAGCCATAGCTCAGGCACTCCATCACAACTCTACACTGAAGGAGCTGGACTTGTCTAACAGTATTAGTGATGCTGGAGCAGTAGCACTAGCTCAGGCACTTCATCACAACTCTACCCTGAAGGATCTGAACTTGTCAAGTAATAGAATTAGTGATGTTGGAGTAGTAGCCCTAGCTCAGGCCCTCCATCACAACTCTACCCTGAAGATGCTGGACTTATCTGGCAATGATGCTATAGGTAAAGAGGGCACCCATCAACTAGTACAGGCTCTGACTGTGAACACATCCCTCACCAAGGTCACATCATATTATGGTGGTCTGACACTTTCCAGGAGGTGTGAGGAGTATGCCACACAATGTATACACTATAAGAAAGTAAAAAGCAGAATTCGATTTTGGTAATAAAACCAGGGATCATGACAATTTGAGTTACAACGATGGTAAAAACACATACATCACTTCATTGTATGCAATAAGTCAGCACAAGAATGGTCATCTTTTCAATGGACATGCAGTACCTGCTTGTGGTTAGAACTGACATATGTAACAGGTCATAACATGTAATGTCACAAGTCAATCAGTATCATTCAAGGGATCACATGCACAGTCAGCACCCTCTGACTACCAACTGAGTCCTCAAATGACTACACACAGTAGTGCATACCACTCAATGCTCACTGCATACCACTCAATGCTCACGTCAATATCTACCTCCACCCTCCACATACCACCCTCAATATCGACCTCGACCCTCCACATACCACCCTCAATATCCACCTCGACCCCCCACATACCACCCTCAATATCCACCTCGACCCTCCACATACCACCCTCAATATCCACCTCGACCCCCCACATACCACCCTCAATATCCACCTCGACCCCCAACATACCACCCTCAATATCTATCTCAACCCTCCACATACCACCCTAAATATCCACCTCGACCCCCCACATACCATCCTCAATATCCACCTCGACCCCCCACATACCACCCTCAATATCTATCTCGACCCCCCACATAGCACCCTCAATGTCCACCTCAACCCTCCACATACCACCCTCAACATCCACCTCGACCCCCCCACATACCACCCTCAATATCCACCTTGATCCTCTACATACCACCCTCAATATCCACCACAACCCTCCACATACCACCCTCAATATCCACCTCAACCCCCCACATACCACCCTCAATATCCACCTCAACCCTCCACACACCACCCTCAATATCCACCTCAACCCCCCCACATACCACCCTCAATATCCACCTTGATTCTCCACATACCACCCTCCACCTCAACCCTCTACATACCACCCTCAATATCCACCTCAATCCCCCACATACCACCCTCAATATCTACCTCGAACCCCCACATACCACCCTCAATATCTATCTCGACCCCCCACATAGCAACCTCAATATCCACCTCGACCATCCACATACCACCCTCAATATCCACCTCAACCCTCCACATACCACCCTCAATATCAACCTCGACCCTCCACATACCACCCTCAATATCAACCTCGGCCCTCCACATACCACCCTCAATATCCACTTCGACCCCCCACATACCACCCTCAATATCCACCTTGATCTTCCACATACCACCTTCAATATCTGTAGGCACTTTGGGACACTTCCCAGGAGGTGTAAGGAGTATACCACACAATGTAAACAGTGAAGAATGGAATTAAATTTGTTGCTGCTAATCAAAGTGGTCACTAGTAATCATGAAGGTAAGAGACAACACAAGGAAACAATGATTAGCAGCTGACGTTTTAACACAATTCTTGACAGATGAAGAGCTGTATATATACTTGAAATGTGTCAAACTAAAACAGTCATCAACTGACCTTGTAGTTAAATGGGCATTTGAGGAGAGGGTCCAATTCTCCCTTCATGAGTACAAAGAACACAGAGAAATGGGTCTTGTATCCAATAGCATCTCCATTGAGGTAGGCTGTGATCCACATCTTCTAGCCATTACTGTGGGGAGGGAGGGGAGGGACATGGTAGGTATACTGTGTGTACATATACAGTAGAAGTATCCAATGAGGACTCCCTGAAGTGGACATGTTGATGAACAGGACAGGGTGTGTTGTCCTAATTCCCATGTGTGTAGCTGTACCCCCTGAAATCAGGACATGACTAATTAGGACACCTCCATATAATACTTGGTAAGTAGTAGGTGATTGGAGAGGTTCCTGTTTACTTGTTGGTATGAATATTACAGGGGACCCCTCTAATTAGGACCCCCTTACTGTCCCTCCCTCCCTCCCTCCTCTGTACCTCCTCATGATCATTTCAGGAGATGATGAAGTCAAGTGAGTGTCACTCCATCATGTCACTGGAGGGACTGGAAGGTGTCGTAGACTTAGAAAACAAGATGTTTACCACCCAGTGAGTTCATACCTCCATACTCCATTCCCCCATTCTGCCATACTAATTGAATATTCTCATGAGTTGTAAACAACATTGTTTGTATCAATATTACAGTGAACCCCTCTAATTAGGACTTCATTACTCTTCCCCCTCCCTCTCCTCTCTCCTTCCTTCACCATCCCCCCCTCTCTCTCCCTCAGTTCTAACAGTTCATCTTCCATTACAGAGTACTGGGATGTGAGGTTGGGAGTGGTTTGGAGGAGAGCCAGAAATGTGTGTCTGTCTTGTAGAGGGTAAGTGATAACTAGTACTACTATTAGTGTGACAGTAGATGATGTGATGTATTGACTGGTTAGTGTACATACACCTATTACCAATGGTGGGTTGGTATGGGTACTGACCTGTGGTTGTCCCTCCTCTGTACCTACTCGTGATCATTTTAGGGGATAATGAATGGTGGATGTGGGGATATGTGGTGGCAGATGTCCCAAGCCCGAAGAGCAGTGCATTAGGTGAGAGGGTGAGGGAGAGTTGAGGATCATTCATTGTATAGGTAGAATTTGAAGGATTTGTGTGTCTATGTCCTTGTGTAGGTCTTGGGAGAATCCAGTGGAGGAGCCATGTTTACTGATTACAGAACGTGTAGAGATCTCAGTCAGTAGGAACCACACATGTCCAGTATGGAAGGTGACTGAGTGTAGGTGTGGTCACTGATCACGTGACTGTCACATGATTTGCCTCATTTGTACCATGGATCATCACTACCCCTGTCTGCAGTAGCTCCGTCTGTACATTTTTTGTAGTAATTTTTATGTCATATGGACTAATGTAGTGGTATTTTCTCTATACAATCATGTATTACTAAATTGGTGATTGCTGTTTGGAGGGACGATCTGAATTTCGCGCTCTGGCGCCTGCCTGCGCTATATGCTCCGCGCATGCTCCTGGTTCCGTACATGAGAAACTAGAGCTACAGTCAATTTCTGTTGCATATAATTTTTGCGTATTGGCGCATGCGCAAAACGAAAGTGACCAAGTGCGAAATTACGGATATGCAGGAGAACACCCAGTATATCATCGCTTTCTTAACAGAGGAACGCGTTTATTAGCAATAGTAGCAATGACATGTGAGGCTGTCATAGGTGTGTACATGTACACGTTTTTGCGCATGATCCAATACTTAAAAATTGTACGTTCAAACGTAGTCTATCGAGCTATACCTGTCTCTCCCCCGCCGGCGTGTTTGAGCGCGCGTTAATCGCGCAAGTGGGTCGGGGGGGGAGAGAAGGGTCTATCAGATGTTATTAGTATTAATGAGATCACGTGTTTGAATTGACCAATCAGATTGCCATGCAAAAAATGCTTCATGGCTATGGCAATCTGATTGGTCAATTCAAACACGCATCTCATGAATACTAATAACATCTGCTAGACCCTTCTCTCCCCCCCGCCCCACCCGCGCGCGCAATTAACGCGCGCTCAAATACGCCGGCGGGGGAGAGACAGGTCTAGCTCGATAGACTAGTTCAAACGCAAATGAAATTGACTGTATCTACTGTCTATGTTCTGACGTCTCCAACTTTCTAGACTTGTTTTCTAAAGTGAGTTGTGTTAGGAGGTTTAATTTGGTCTATGTTACTTTATGCAACTGATAGTGTGTTCCTCGAGCCATCTCTGGTACACACACGCGCGTGCCAATTTTGAAAGTGGCTTGTACAAAGCATATATTTTAGCTTGTAAATGGCATGTTAAATATTAGGAAACCCCTGCATCCTTTATTCAGCCTTGTACAATAGCTTGTTAGTTATGTGCAGTAGCTTGTACAAAGCATGTTAATTATGTATTTTAGCTTGTACATAGTATGTTCGTGTTAAGTATTCCATTTCAGCTACCTCTCTCTCTCAATGTCAGTAGCCATGATTGTTAACTGTTCATATGATGTCCCCATCTTAATTATTTGCCTTCTTTGTTATTCCTCTCTCCCTCCTTCCATCCCTCTCTCTCCCTCTCTCTCATGTGTCTGTGGCCATGACTGTTGTGGGTGGTATTCAAATTGTTAAATGTCAACAAGGTATTGTTACTTTGTTGATATCTCTTGTGTCTACAGCTACTATATATACTACTCCCATATTACTCTCTTTAAAAAATGAAAGTAGACCAGTATTATCTCCAGAGAATGTGACTACATGTGTCATCAAATGGTCTCATATCAGTGCCTTTCCTGTCTTGTTTTAAGATCTACCTGATAATTCCACTAGGTGAAAAATGAAAGTAGATCAGTATTATCTCTGGAGAATGTGACTACATGTGTCATCAAATGGTCTCATATCAGTGCCTTTCCTGTCTTGTTTTAAGATCTACCTGATAATTCCACTAGGTGAATGAAGTGTGTTTTTAGTGAGCGGAGTGAGCCCACCTTGTCACGACAATGGACCAATATACATGTAAAATTCGAAATCACATATAACATTACAGTATGTACAGTGCCCGTCACCTCGCATATATATATTATAAAAATATCGGCCAGTTGCCACGACTAGGTGGGCTTGCTCCATTCGCCAGATTGTCTCGTTATGGTTGAGAACGTGTATTTTTATACACTGTAAGCAATAACATTATGGTCCAGTGACGGATCTAGGATTTTGCGAAGGGGGGTAGCATGTCGCGCGAGTTTTGAAGCCACACCCACATCATAACATGGACGCGCACTCGAATGACGACCTGCGGAGTTTACGAGCGTGCGTATACGTAGATCTAATCCTTCTCAGGCAAAAATGTGGCTAGGTAAATCCCTTGAAGATCGATAATCGCTGGGTAGGCGCTAGGTATCCGTAATAGCGTGTTAGTGCTAAAGCACGATCGCGCGACATACGTAAACTAGCATGGAATCGTCAGTAAGTCAGCTCCGCGAGATGTGAGCTATTATACAGTCGCTGCCAAAGGGGGTTTCAGTGCAAACCTCTGAAACCCCCCTAGATCCGCCACTGTGGTCATCTTAGTGGTATCGGTAACCTTAAAATTGGTAGTAGAAAAGAGCTGTTACAGTTATTTATCTTTGTAGTTCTAGCTGATGAACAAAAATCATTACATATCTTATCATTCTCATCTTCAATGTATGATAGTCACTATCAGATAAGTAAACACCACTGCAGATAAAGTTGGTATAGTGGCAGATGGTGCACTACATACCTTACATTCCTTCCCATATGCATCTCATCACTAAAGTTTTAGTCACCTAGTACTAAATGAGATAAGCAAACAGTTCCTCTACCACCCACTCTAAAGTCCTTATCATGCAACTGAGATGACCATAAATGGTTAAAAATCTGCAGTGATATATGTACCATACATGCACACACTATACACAAGTCACATTGACTCTCAGTGGAGTCTCTCTTTGCCTAAGACATTACTTGATATGTAACAGTGAGTGTATACTACAAGGAATGTTAGTATGTGGTGCTGTCCAATACTACCTCTATTGTCAATATGTACACTGGACTCCTTTGTACATTCATTTGTAATCCGAGGCCTCTCTGCTTGCTCTGCTTTATTTGTAGTGGAATTTTAATCTGAGATCGCCTGTAGTAACGCTTATCTTGCTAATTATATATTCAGACTTACTTTTCTGAGGAAGTGTAGTTAGTTACACTAAACTTTCTACAGGCAGAGAAAAAGTAACTACTCTACTTCACTCATGAGAAATTATACAGGCTAACTCTGTACTAGAGTGGCTTAAGCGGTGCCAATGCGCACCGCCTTTTTTTTAGGTAGTGCAATAGAACCCATCCGAAAACATTTTTGGCAAGCCACTACGGTTCTGAAATTTCGTCAGGATAAACTATATTTATGATAGTACTAAATATAAAAAATGAATTTGTTCCAGCATGCCGTTCCGAAGATATAGGACCTCAAAAAACCTTATTATTTTTGCAAAGATGTGTCCAGTTACTGTTTTGACCTCGGTTTTGACGGTGCATGCAGGTATGTAAACATCATCATAAAACCGTAGATCTATAAATGTACATTTTAGAAATCAACACGGAGAAGTAGAAGGCAGCTAGCATTCTCTGAGGCTTCTTTGTCAGATGTCTGTGCTGTGTGTCTTAGTCAACACAGCAGCACCAGCTCACCCAAGGATTGAAAGGATCAGCATGCACGGAAACGAATTTTTCAACTGATTCTCCGGTATGTCGCTCTTGTAGAGATGATGTAGCACGGGTGTTAGCCAATCCAGCATACACACCTAGGTGGGAGAAGGGGAGGTGAGAGCATGAAGAGTAACTGTTGCGTGCATAACTGTAACAGACTTTCTTTTTCACAAACCACCATGGGCACTACTGAGGAATTGGTGTTTAATGAGCCTGTTCCAATTCCTACACCACTTTGTAAAAGCCACTATCATCTAGTGTACATGCATGACACATTTTAATCCCGACGTAAACACTGTAGACCTTGGTCGGAGTAGAGGGGAGGGCGCCTGACAACGTCTAGCCCGCTTATCAGGCTACCGGGATTTAGTAAGACATGGTATGGGTTGGGGTAGTCCGAAACTGTCAATGATGGTAAAAGATGGTAACGGCACGTACAACACGACGTTTCGACCTTGCGGTCTTCGTCAGATGAGTGTGTGTGTGTGTGTGGCATACATGCAGGCAATATATAGGCTAGAACAGGAAAGTTCTGGAAGGGATACGCATACAATATAGACAGACAGTCTGGAATCTTGATGACGTCAGACTCTTGTATGCGTTGTCACGGTGTGAGCATCCTGCTACGCGTCTAAGTTCAAGCCTGCAGGGTGCAGAGTCTGTAGCTTACTTATCCAATAGCTCTCTCTTCTTCTTCTGAGTTGTTCATCAGAGCTCCTCATGCATTCAATTGCTTGAATGCTGAGGTCACTGAGAGAGTGGCCAGCGCTGGTGAAGTGAGCAGCTACCGGTTTCTCGATCCGTCTGTGTAAGATGTCATTTCGATGTCCATTCAGGCGGATGTGGAGGGGGTTCTGAGTCTCGCCAACATACTGCTTGTGGCACTGCCTGCATTCGATGAGGTAGATGACGTTCCTCGACTTGCAGGTGGCCGTGGCGCGAGTGTGGTAGCAAGCCCCGGTGGTTGTGCTCCGGATGGTTGTTCCCGTCTGCACGTGGTCGCAGGTGAGGCAGCGTCTGCTACCACAAGGACTGTTTCCACGTGCTGGCTCAAAGGATGGTGGCTTGAGGTGAGAGCTCACCAAAAGATCCCGAAGGTTCTTTGGCCGGCGGTAGGCAATAATGGGGCTCTCTGGGATGGCGCTCTTCAAGCGTTGGGAGGCATGGAGCACTGGGGTGTTGTTTCTTGTGATAGTCGGTAGGTTGGGGAGGCTGGGGTGATAGGTGACGACCAGTGGTATCCTGCGGTTGGCTTCACGGGATCCAGGGGCCAGAGCATCAACTCTCCTGATATTGGAGGCACGGTCAATCTGTCCCTGGATAAATGGTGGTGAGTACCCGCGGCGTGTGAGGTGTTTCTTCAGTTCAGCCGTCCTCTTTAGGAAGTCTCCCTCAGAGGAGCAGATGCGTCGTATCCGCAGGGCCTGACTGAAGGGGATGGCTTCTTTGCAGTGCCGTGGGTGACAGCTGTTGGCGGCAAGGTACTGGTGGGTGTCAGTGGGCTTCACGTAGAGGTCCGTGGTGATGGTTCCATCCTTCAGGGACACGAAGGTGTCGAGGAAGGGGATGTTCTCTCGGGACCATTCTGCCGTGAACTTGATGGTGGGATGTGTGTGGTTGAGTTCCTCCACAAAGCACAGCAGTGCCTCCTCCCCGTGGCTCCAGATGGCAAAGATGTCGTCGATGTAACGCCACCAGATGAGGGGCTTGACGATGGCGGTGGCCAGGATCCTCTGCTCAAGCTGGGCCATGAAGATGTTGGCATAGGAGGGGGCCATCCGAGTGCCCATGGCCGTTCCGTGGACCTGGATGTAGTGCTGCTCCCCGAAGACAAAGCTGTTTTTTGTCAGAATTTCGGAGATCAGAGTTACCAGGTCCTCTGTTGGTGGCCGCTGGACGTCTCTGGTGTTTAGGGCAGCTGCGCATGCCGCTATTCCCTCTTGGTGGGGAATGTTGGTGTACAGTGACGAGACATCCAGGGTTACCAGCAGGGTGTCGTCGGGTAACTGGCCAAGGGACTGGATTTTGTGGAGGAAGTCGGTTGTGTCCTTGATGTAAGAGGGGGTCTTCTTCACCAGAGGACGGAGGTGGTAATCCACAAACTCGGAAATCTTCTCAGTGGGAGAGTCACAAGAAGACACGATTGGCCGGCCAGGGTTTCCTGGTTTGTGGATCTTTGGGAGAAGGTAGAACCTGGCAGGCTTGGTTGTGAGGGAGGTCAGGTATCTCCGAGCGTCCTCGTTGATGGAGTCACGCTCCCTCATCTGCTGTAGGAGTTTGTTGATGTCGGTGGCAAAGCGGGAGGTGGGGTCTCTGCTGAGTGGTTGGTAGTGGTTGGTGTTGCTCAGCTGTCTCTGTGCTTCAGCAACATAGTCACTGTGGCTCCAGACGACGGTCGCGGACCCCTTGTCGGCAGGCTTGATGAAATCTTGAGTCTGACGTCATCAAGATTCCAGACTGTCTGTCTATATTGTATGCGTATCCCTTCCAGAACTTTCCTGTTCTAGCCTATATATTGCCTGCATGTATGCCACACACACACACACACTCATCTGACGAAGACCGCAAGGTCGAAACGTCGTGTTGTACGTGCCGTTACCATCTTTTACCATCATTGACAGTTTCGGACTACCCCAACCCATACCATGTCTCACTGTAGACCTTGTAGCAGATGCTTACGATTGGGAAACGATAGGCCCTGTCTACAACCACACGTCTTTGAGGCATATCTATCCAAGCACATTTTGAAGGATGCATTTACAGTTGTTTCAGCTGACAATCTGGATTTCATGCATAGTTTTGCACGGTTGTTCTGTGGTAATTAAAAGAGCAGTTGGCATGGCACTACTGTACAAGTCACACAGTCGTTACCATCACTTTCCCTGCCTGGAAGACCAACAAACAATTTGAGGTACCATGCTCAGACACACATGACAGGCACCCCTCATGGTCAGTGGGGTGACAGGGGGGTGCTTTGGGTGCTCGAGCACCCCCTTTATGCCTGAGGCTATAGGCCTAGTCTACTGTACTGTACATCTAGTTTACATCTTACCTGAAGATTCAGCGGACTTGGAGCACCCAATTTATCTCCGGAATTCGATGTACTTTTGGCGAGCATTACAGTCATTAGAAAGACAGAATGTACATTTCCCAGTGTGCTAGTTACTATTGCAGTTCTAGGGCAGTCTTATAACAGGTTTCCTTCACTTTAGTGCATAGCTGTCAGAATCTGCTAATTTGATTGGTGAATTAAAAGTCTCTTATATGCATATTTATCTACAATCTAACACAAAAACATATAGAGCACCTACAACACTAACAAGAAAGCATATAGAGCACCTACAATTCTAACAAGAAAACGTATACAGTTTTAACAAGATATGTCAGGTGTGCATGAAATTTGTCAGGTTTTCAAGTCAAGGTTTGTTTGATTACACATGGCTGTATGTACATGTTAAATACTCATGTGTACATTACAAGTTATTTATTGATGTTGATAATAACAGAGTTGCATGAGTGAAAGTAAAATGCACCAGGCATAGAGTTAGATAGGTTTGTTGTAGTAGTCACACTAGCATCACATAACTGCATGTGGCTGGCTAGATCAGCTGTAGTAGTAACAGGCTGTGATATGGCACTGCCAGTGGGAGGGGGGTTGGGCGTGACGTGAGCGTATACGTCCTGAGCGTAGGCAGCGAGGAATAAAGTATCTAAGTCAGCCTCCTGGTCTTCACGCAAGAATTGTAAAGTGTTGTCGTCAAGTAAGTCTCTTAATTCCATTTTGGCGTTCGCTTCTCCTACTGCATAAACTTTGAATGTATTTCTCAGCACTGCACTGAACGTTCGAACTCGGACGCAGCTAGCTCGATAACGAAGCTCGAAGCGCAATCTGCTGCACTAAGTACACACTGAGCTAGCTGCACAAAATTCTCTGCACTAAACACGGTAGATACTTTGTCCGAGGTATCCACGGAAATCATGAACCCTCGGGCCGTGTTAGTGCCCTCGCTACGCTCGGGTCAAACCTCGGACAAAGTATCTACTTGTTATTTAGACCACCCATAAACAAACGTAATACACGGGCATTTACAATGACAGGTAAAGCTATTGCCGTCCGGAAGCCTTTTTGGCATAGGATTTACTTCATGAAACTTTGTATCTTGCTAGTCAATACATTGAACTACATCTCCTTTGAATCTTATGCTGTTCCACTGTATAACCAATGTGCACCATCGCAGTATGTAAACATCTAACCCTGCACACACTTGGCATTAATCCAGAATTCAACCATGTAGCCACCCTACGAAACCTGATGCACAAAAAATCATTATATATCTTATTATTCTCATCTTCAATGTATGAATGATGTAGTCACTATCAGATAAGTAAACACCACTGCAGATAAAGTTAGTATAGTGGCAGATGGTGCACTACATACTTTACATTCCTTCCCATATGCATCTCATCACTGAAGTTTTAGTCACCTAGTACTAAATGAGATAAGCAAACAGTCCCTCTACCACCCACTCTAAAGTCCTTATCATGCAACTGAGATGACCATAAATGGTTAAAAATCTGCAGTGATATATGTACCATACAATGCCACACTATACACAAGCCATATTGACTCTCAGTGGAGTCTCTCTTTGCCTAAGACATCACTTGATATGTAACAGTGAGTGTATACCATGAGGAATATTAGTATGTGGTGCTGTCCAATACTACCTCTATTGTCAATATGTACACTGGACTCCTTTGTACATTCATTTGTAATCTGAGGCCTCTCTGCTTGCTCTATCACACATGTGAAGAAGTACTATTTACAGAGGCACTTCTCTCTCCTGTCCTGAATGAAGATGGTCAAACTATGCCTGACCTCTGGAAGCTGCCCCTTCTAGTATGAATACATTGTACATTGGTGCCTTATGGGTCACCTTATGACACACATACCTACACCTCTGGAGTGGTCTATGATAACAATAGTAGCCACAGCCCTGGTTTGTCTTCCTGTATCTTAGACAGTGTTTGATATGCCATCGACAGGTATCAATGGGGTGAGGTTCAGGTACAATGGCATGTACTACTGTGAGGATAGCACATCAGTCAAACTTGGAATGTTACCAGATGGGCTAGACTCAATTATAAATGTAACTTCTGATCTTGCTATAAGGTTGTCTCCCTCCCTCCTCTGTAGGTGTCTGGTCTAACTCTATCTTCCAACTATTTGGACAGGAGGAATCTGGCTATCAAGGTAATGTAGATGTAGGGCTATTTCATACTATTTCATACTAAGTAATAGACCTGTCACGCAGTATGCTGTAGATCTGATCTGTCGGTTTTTTGTTTTACTGGAAAGTAGATCAGTATTATCTCCAGAGAATGTGACTACATGTGTCATCAAATGGTCTCATATCAGTGCCTTTCCTGTCTTGTTTTAAGATCTACCTGATAATTCCACTAGGTGAATGGTGTGTTTTTAGTGAGCGGAGTGAGCCCACCTTGTCACGACAATGGACCAATATGCATGTAAAATTCTAAATCACGTAAAACATTACGGTATGTACAGTGCCTGTTACCTCACATATAGGTGTATAGAAATATCATCCTGTTGACATGACTAGGTGGGCTTGCTCCACTTGCCAATAATTTCCAAAAAGCACTAGAATGTCTCGTTATGGTTGAGAACGTGTATTTCTTTTATACACTGTAAACAATAAGGGTTACTTTAAAAATCTTAGTTGTATCGGTAACCTTAAAATGTAACCTTCAAATTGGTAGTAGAAAAGAGCTGTTATTTATGATGCACAAAATCTTATGATTCTCATCTTCAATGTATTAATGATGTACACTGCAAAAAGAGGTGGTTGTTTTGACCAGTGTGTTTGGTTACCTCAGTTGCATTACATGACTATAACCTGTCCTGGTATGTAGCTGAGTGCAAGCTACTCCTCCATTACATTTTACTACAGAAGTATGGTACAGTGGGGTTATGTACCTAACTTCCTCTGTGAGATAATTATCTCAAGGGAAATCATAGTAACTTGAGATACAGGAAATCATTCCTTGTAGAGATATCCCACATATCTCTTGGGAGGTTGTTATGTTACAACTGAGGTATAAGGTTAATTTAAAAATAACATCCCATTTTGCTCTACATACCATAACGGGTTATAGTCATGTACTGCAACTGAGGTAACCACACACACTGGTCAAAACAACCACCTCTTTTTTGCAGTGTAGCCAATATCAGATAAACAGTCTCTCTACCACCCAGATAAAGTTGGTATAATGGTAGATGGTACACTGCACCTTCCCATATGCATCTCATCATTAAATATGTGAATAATATAGTCACCTATAGTACTATATGAGATAAACAAACAGTCCCTCTATATATCACCCACTCTAAAGTCAATCCAATGCCTTATGACTATACTGCATGTACAGCAAGTGTTACTGTACTTTTTAATACACTGTAATCCCTGGGCCAACAGTCATATGTGCAGACTGAGGCATTTGTGGAATAGTTGACTACTCTATCAACAGCAAGGAATAGTCATTGTCTAGAGATTACAATGTTGTAGTATCACATGATGATGTATGTATGGGATGAAATATACAAGTGTAAAACATTTTCACTAAAATGTTGAAGGATGTAAGGATTGAAGTGCCAAAAAGTATAGAAACAAGGTCAAAGTGCAGCATGCATGCAGACAAAGGGAGGGGATGATAGCATGCAACAATCATAACATGCGTAACCCCATATCCCTACATCTGTAAATACTAAAAGGGGTTACGCATGTTATGATTGTTGCATGCTATCATCCCCTCCCTTTGTCTGCATGCATGCTGCACTTTGACCTTGTTTCTATACTTTTTGGCACTTCAATCCCTACATCCTTCAACATTTTAGTGAAAATGTTTTTACACTTGTTTCACTGGTTTTTACTGTGTAGCAACACATATAAACCTACTGACTTTCGTGCAGAGTTCTACCTCCCTTGCATACCTATAAGCAGGATATCTAGCAATTGTCAGTGACTCCTACATCCTGTCTTGTACGAATATTGCCTACTGAGTACAACAGCGGGTCCAGTTGCCTGCAACAGTTAGTCGTTCAAAGAAACAGAGCAAGGTAGCCAAAAAAGACAACACAGCGCTCGAAACAGCGGCAGCTCGACGAACTGTGCACAAAACTAACTTCATGTGTTCGGCACGTGAGCAAACAAGAAAATGGCGTCTAAACTAACACTTGTAAGGTTGCAGACCTGGAGTTTGACGGCTTTGGGAGAAGGTATGAAGATTTTGTGCATCAAGGATCATGTACGCTCCTGTATAAATGATTTTCGTGAAAGAATTAGAGCGATTACTAATCCCAGTTTCGCGGTAGGTCGTTTGAACTGAAGAAGAAGAAGAAGAAGAAGAAGAAGAAGAAGAAGAAGAAGAAGATGAACAATCCGGGTTTTTACAAATTTCCGAAATTCACTGTAGCTGTATATTTTACGTACTTTGAGAGTATTAAAGTGTATAGAAGCACTCGCAGAGCATGTAGCTTGTCTAAAAAGGCTTAAAACATCCGCGTTCGGGAGTTCTGAGCCGTTACTTTTGTTAAGGCTTAATGGGCGTGTCGGTGCCATCCCTACATATAGAGTCTACCGACTCTATGATATGCAACAAACAATTTTTGCTATTTTGACAAGATTGATTTTACAGTATATACGTATTTGCAGTGATATATGTACCATACATGCACACACTGTACACAAGCCATATTGACTCTCAGTGGAGTCTCTCTTTGCCTAAGACATCACTTGATATGTAACAGTGAGTGTATACCATGAGGAATGTTAGTATGTGGTGCTGTCCAATACTACCTCTATTGTCAATATGTACACTGGACTCCTTTGTACATTCTTTTGGTAGTAGCATATTTAGGCAACATTCTACTGTTGAGTCATTTTTAAGTGTGCTAATATTCCCCTGTGCAACTCCCATGCACAACATAATTCGAAGTGTGAATCCACAGAAAAGAAATGCTACTATGTAGCTAAAAATGTTTTAGACACTGACTACTACCAAATATGGTAGTAGTCGGGCGTATTTGTAATCTGAGGCCTCTCCTCTTGCTCTATCACACATGTGAAGAAGTATTATTTAAAGACGCCCTTCTCTCTCCTGTCCTGAAAGAAGATGGTCAAACTATGCCTGACCTCTGGAAGCTTTTCCTTCTAGTACTAGTACATTGTGGCCTCATTCCTAAGTCCTATGGAGTACATTGGTGCCTTACAGGTCAGCTTATGACCCACATCAGGTGACTACCTCTGGAATGGCCTATGATAATAATAGTAGCCACAGCCCTCATTCCTCTTCCTGTGTCTTAGATAGTGTTTGATGTATGACAGAGTACTATTGACAGATCTGAATGGGGTGACAATGACATGTACTACTGTAGGGATAACACATCAATCATTTTTGTGAAACTTGGAATGTTATCAGATGGGCTAGACTCATTTGTAAAGTGTAACTCTTCTGATCTTGCTATAAGGTTGTCTCTCTCCCTCCTCTGTAGGTGTCTGCTGTAACTCTATCTTCCAACTATTTAGAGTCTGACTATCAAGGTAATGTAGATGTAGGGCTATTTCATTCTAAGTAATAGAGTATGAAGTAATAGCTGTAGACCTGGCCTGTCCATTTTATTTACGGTATGATGAGAGTAGAACCATCTGGTATCATACTGAGTGACGAGAAACAAGTAATGTCATTATAGTGGTCTTAGGTTGAGACTGTTCTGTGAGACGTTATCTCTGTACACACAGTATGTACATGACACGTCTACACTATTTGTGGATACACTGCAATACTCCAATAGTTCTAGGCATGTGTCATAAACTGTTTGATGAAGGTATTAACCTGAGCTATGGACCTACTGCATGTCTCTCTCCCTCACAGCCTTACTCTGTCCTCTGGTACAACCAGTGTCCTGTGACCGTGACTCTAAGGTAGGGGTCACAGAGTATGTGATGTGGAACATAATGTGTGGGTCAAAAATAATGCCCAATATGCGTGCATATGAGAATGTATTATGTAGATTGGGGAGAGAGGGGAGGAGTGTCTGGTGAAGTAGGAAATATACAAGTGGAAGTGAGGTGTAGGCAGGGAATTAGAGTAGGAAGGGATGCAGAAAGATTGTGGTGGAATTGCAAAAGGGATGAAAAAAGTGTGTGGTTTTGTGTGGCTAATATAGTGAAAATGGGAAGAGATCAACTACACAGTCCTGTCCTAACTTGGTGTAGTGCCTAAAGGGACACCCCAATCACATTCTGCTAGGGCTTGTCTGGCTTTTTCAATGGAACCCTCAAAAGTGGCCCTGAAGGTAACTATGGCAACTATCTCAACATCAGTTAGTGGCTGCAGTGCAGAGAGCAATCCCACTCAGCAGATTTCCTACAAGATACAGTGTCTGGGACACACCCTGTGGGCACCAGCACTAGTGGGATATGCAGAAACCTAATCCTTTAGCAACAACACATTCACCATCACCGACAGAGATTAGGGTCTCTCTCACACCATGGTTTGAGTATGACAGACATTTCCTAAATCATCTCGGGTTTTCAGTGTGATAGACTTAATACACCTAATGCTATTCAGCAGAAACCCTGCATATTTCCTACATAATTGCAAGGATCTACCACAATAAGTCTTTTACTTTACAATAAGTCTAACTACTGCACTTCCCAAATCTTTTCTACTTAGTTTCATTCCCACGCCAAAGTGTTGGGAGTTAAACTGTTCCATTAAATTTCCTTTCATTTCTTTATCAGTTAGTAGATTGGCCTGTATTAGCCTAAAATCAACAGCTGGGTAGGCTGGATCAAACTATATCTAGCCCTGGTCACTTTTACCCTTTTTGTATAACAGTGGTATTTTTGAAAATACTGCAACCTGACACCCGTGTGTAGCATGATACTTACGAAATGTTTCCTTCATTACTTCAGGCTTAGATCTATAAACAGTTCTAGAGGCAGCACGTTTAGGCTCAGGGTTTGCAGTGTAATAAGCCTTTGCTGCAGCTTTTCATTTTTCTGCATTTGCTCTATAAGCAACTCTCTCAGCAGTATTCCTCTCTACCTTGTGGGCAATGTAATAGGCTTTCTTCTGGGTCTTATGGGAACAATAATAGGCCTTACTAGATTCCATCTTTTTCTCAGACTGCAATTTGTAAAGGGCTGCAGCTGCTGCCTTCTTCTTGCTAGGGTCAGCCTTATACACAGATCTACTCGTAGCCTTCAACTTCTCAGAATTATGCACATGATAATCTCTATTGGATTCACTCTTATGCACTTTATCTAAGTTCTTGTAATAATTATGCCCTATTTTTACGCTCTGAGCGATACGGCATTGTTTACATCAACAATATCAGTCAACTTATCTAGGGACAGAATCCAGCACGCTGCCAGCGGCTGCTTGTACAATATGCAAAAAGGCGAGACAGGGCCACAGCCTTGAAGAGCCAACAATACACTTCGCACTGCAAGGCTCCACTACACCACGTATCAATAGGTGCGGAGAGAACAGCTCCACAAGTAACCTGGGGAAGTGAATATAACTGCAAGTACGCAGATGAGTAGTAGACTTACCAACACGGGAAGAAGGCCGGGTGGTAAAAGATGATTAGAAAACTCCACGCAAACAGAATATCTGACAGTCACTACAATGAGACGTTCTCATGCAGAGACAAAACGTTCCCGTCTCTTCCACTCAAAAGAGCACGTGAGGATTATGTGCATTGGGCGGGGCCACCACTTGATCATAAATAAATGGCGTACTTCAGTGAGGTCCCACAGAGCCGCCCACGCTCTACCGTATGGACGTCCTGGGAGAAAAAACATATTGGTGCACACTTCCACCGACCATAGACAGGTTTGGTGAAAAAAGCAAAGCTTGATCTGCTTCTGTTAATGAGATAGCGGGTTTACTGAAGAAGAAGAAAAAAAAAGAAGAATATGATGACGCGGAATTGTGAAAAAGCGTGTTCTCGCACGCCCAACTGGAAGCAGGTAGGTGCGAGGTGGGATAATATACGGCTAGATATGACTCCATAACTTATTCCTTGTGAGTTTGAAAGCTTAACTAGGCTTTCCCCACTCGTTAGGAGGCTTCTTGTAGACCGATGACGTCATTTTTCACACTTCCCATCCCTACATTAGAGCATCTACCGATGCTCTGATAATAGGAAGTCCCATTCATTCATTCATGCACTTAGGCAACCATCCTTGTTATTACTTGTCACAACAATTGCGAAGGACCAACTAAACTAAGACTGCTAATCAGCTAGGTACTGGATAGGTACTAATTGTTAGCAGACATTAGATAATCTCTTTGTGTGGTAGCTATAGGTCCTTCACTATATATTCCTAATCTTACCATAATTGTACATGTAGCAGCTAGGCTAGAGTGAGTAGGCTGGTGTTATATCCTCTACATACTATCACCCTTTACATCATCTCTTCATTATCACCTTATCTTTCCATTTGTTGTATGTCACCTAAAGGGCCCTTTTACAATGCCTGGAACTATTTCACACTTACTAGTTTTCTACCAGGTATGGTCACATCAGCACTCCCTTCTCGAGGGTATAAAAAGCTAGCCACTGATCTCTGTATTGTTGGTTCTGTCTATCATCATCACCCGTACGAAGAAGTATTATATTTGAACTCCTCTAATCACCCGTCACTACTACTCGCGATAATTCGCGCACACTCACAACAATAGTGCACAATGCATGGCTTTAACCTCTCTTGGTATTCATTTATCCAAAGGGAGAGTACGTAAGTGGTGGGAGTGTATACTATGGAGGAGTACTTCTCCATATGACACATGTACACAGTACATGGGGCTATGTGTGTACCATATCCTTGTGGGGTAAGGTATGTATCATATTTGGGATATATATCTACATTTAAGAGGTCATGAATTTACTTATAAAGAGAATCTGTTGCAACTGTAGCTTTTTGCATTGAGAAACATACTGTATATATTGTCTACTCTATGGTTGACACATCTGGAATGATCTATGATAGCTATATACAGTCTCCAACTTGCCTTTCTGTGTCCACAGCTTCTATCTTTAATTATTGATTTCTTAAGTTATGGGAATCATTCATGATAGTATGATGGTAGCAAGTCAGTTACTGACGTCATTTATGAGACACATTTGCACTGGATTTATTTATAGAATATACTTCTGCGAACACTTGCTTATTAAATCAGTGGCGTAGCCAGAGGGGGTTCTAAAGGTGCTCAAGCACCCCCTTCGTGCTTCATGGAACATATCGAAGAGTTCTTCTGCGAACACTGCTTATTAAATCAGTGGCGTAGCCAGAGGGGGTTCTAAAGGTGCTCAAGCACCCCCTTCGTGCTTCATGGAACATATCGAAGAGTTCTTCTGCGAACACTGCTTATTAAATCAGTGGCGTAGCCAGAGGGGGTTCTAAAGGTGCTCAAGCACCCCCTTCGTGCTTCATGGAACATATCGAAGAGTTTGCCAGAAGACATCCGAGATATATGAAGCTAGCTAATCTACTTCAAGACTAGCCCCAAACACTCTTCTTGCTAATCATAGACACGCGATTAAAATAATTGGGGGTGGCTTCCGGTAATTTTCCGGCGCTTTGCGTCCGATCAAGCACCCCCTACTCTGAAATCCTAGCTATTCCACTGTAAATGGTCCCTCCTTCCTCTATAGGTGTCTGGTCTAACTCTATCCTCCTGTCCTACTATATAGCTCTACCTGGACTGGAGGAGTCTGGCTATCAAGGTAATGTACAAGTACAGAGGATATGACCTGGATCACGAACTGGTCACCTCTTAATTATTACATCCCAATCTCCATGTGATTATCATGTGACTGGCAATTGCTGGACTGAGTATCAAAAGTAGTGTAACAGACACAGAATATAGCAATATCCTGACCCCATATCTCAGTATACTCAGTGTCCTGACACTGAAGTTCCTAGTTGGACTATTGCAGATGTAGGGCTATCTGTGGAGTGTTAGTGTACAACCAGATGACATGAAGTCATTGGTTTACACACTGCCAGAAAGAGTATAAAGTGATCCCTTCTCAGGAGCATTACTAGCTCCTGTGCAGGTCTGAGATCCATATTCCATCCCATAGATGTGTCCATGATATAGAAATAGGATATTGCAGTTATCCTACAGAGTGTGGGTATATATGGCAGCAATATATCTGAGGACATGTGTCCTGAGATATGTGAAACAATCTGCCAGTGGCGATGTCATTTCAGTGAGTGGCAGTCACCAATTCCCTCTCTGAGTGGGACCTAAACTGTATCTGTATATGTAATAGTTATGTAAATTTGTCGCTTTGTAGATATGGCCAGCCAGTTTTCACACACTAATTCAGCTCATAAGGAACTGACTATCAATGACCTACCACTCCTCTGTAACACTCTCAACTCAGTAGCCCCAAAATGCTTTGCCCTAGGCCTCCAGTTGGGGGTGAAAGACGCAAAGATACGAATAATTATGGCAAATAATACAAGTAATTGTGAAGCTCAATTACGTGAGATTATTACAGAGAGATTGAAACAAGCCTCACCTCTCACATGGCATAAAATAGTCACTGCTCTGAGATCTCCATCAGTAAATCATCCTGATCTTGTCAGACACATCCAGTCTTGGTACATATCTCCATCTGTAGACCTCTCACATGATCCAGCTTCAGACCCCCAACAGCATTTGTCCTTAGGTGGTGAGCGTCCCTACCACATGGTAATGATGGGTCAGACGACAGTGAATAGGAGAGAAAATCCTAACATGGGCATGACATCAGTACCAACAAGTAACTTGTGGGGGGCACCTTTCTCCAATCAAATGGGGACAACATATTGGGAGAATTACCAGCCCCACGCACAAATGATGGGTCAGATACCAGTAAGGGGGCCACCAGGTGGGGAGAATTACCAGCCCTTTGCACTAATGAGGGGACCAGTGGATATCAGACCCCCAGGTAGGGCTGCTTTGAGAAATCCCTACATGTATCTCCCTCATCACATGACACCTTACCAGACTGTACATCCCAACACATTATCTACCACACAACCCTATCCCACTACCCACACACAGGGTAGCAGTGGCACTGCCTATCACAGGTCACCAATGGACATCTTTGTCCATTATGTCAAAAATACGTACAAGCAATGTGAAATTGAGATGAATCTTCATGTTTTGAAATGGCCACCGACTCCTTCAAAGATATTCATTAATCTGGCTTGTATTGATTGGGAAAGTGTAGTGAGTAAAGAGGAAGCAGATGAGTACACAAGGGCTATGGTAGAGGATGGTAATGTTGATGTTATAATGAAGGAAAAGACTAACATTGATTTTAGTGATATTGTCCAAGATTTGCCCCCAGTCACTACTTTCAAAAAGGTTGTACTAGTGGAGGGTGCTCCAGGTGTGGGGAAGTCCACATTTGCATGGGAGTTCTGTAGGAGGTGGGAGAGAGGAGAGATTGCTCAGCAGTATCAGTTAGTGCTGCTCCTCAGACTGAGAGATGAGAGAACGAACAGAGCCCAGAGTCTGAGGGATCTCATCTATCACTCCTCAGAGAGTGTGTGTCAGGCTGTTGTAGAAGAATTAGAATTAACTTTTGGAGTTAACACTCTAATAATCTTAGAGGGATTTGATGAACTTCCTGACTCTCAACGAAAGGAGAACTCCATTTTCTTAGAGCTCATTCTTGGCCAGCTGTTACTGCATGCTACCATAATGATTACTAGTCGACCCTGGGCAACTGGTGCTCTACTAGTAGATATTAAGCACAGGATATTCCTGCATGTAGAAATCTTGGGGTTCACAGAGGAGAACATCACAAAGTATGTGACAAGTGTGTTTACAGGAGAAGGTAAGAAGACAGCCAGTGCCATTGACCAAAGTGTAGGAGGTCCAGATGAAGTGAGTGAAGAAGCAAAGAAGGATGTAATGGCATACATTGGTAAATATCCACAGATAAAAGCATGCATGTACATTCCTCTGAATGCAGCCATAGTTGTTAGTATATACAGAGAGAGCATGAAGAGCAAGTGGGTTCTACCAACAACTCTAACTGAACTCTATGAATCTTTAACTCGATTTTTACTACTGCGCCATCTCCGTGGACATGCAAAGTATCAAAAATGTAGAGTTGAGTCATTTGAAGACCTGCCTGGAGAGGTTTACAGTCAATTTCTTGACATCAGCAAGATAGCCTACAATGGAATATGTGCTGAATCTGAAAGTGTACAATTTATATTCCATGACATACCTGATGGTTTTGAAACACTTGGTCTCATGCAGTCTGTTTCTCAGCTTTTTATGGATGGACAGAAGACATCTCACAACTTCCTCCATCTGACATTTCAGGAGTTTCTAGCTGCTTTCCTCATCTCTACTATGTCACCAGAAGAGCAACTGAAACACTTTCGGAGACATGAGGATGGTAGATTGAGAGTAGTGCTGAGGTTTCTTGCTGGACTTACAAAACTAAATAAAGTAACTCGTGATGAATTGAGAAGTTTACTTGGAGAGCCTACAGTAGAGCAAAGTGATGAGCACCAGACTCCATATTGCAATCCAATGAGACCTGATGTATGTGTTAGTGCACATCATACCAACTGGCTGTTTGAAGCCCAGAGCAGTGAACTACTCCAATCATTATTCCACAACCACACAGGAAGCTTTACCTTCACAAGAGGAATGCTACCATTGGAATATTATTCCGTTGGTTATTGCATTGCACACAGTCATAGCAAGTGGTCATTGACATTTGATGGAGACACAGAGAAAGAGAAACTTCATATGCTTGTGAATGGAGCTGAAACTGGTGATGATGACTACAGAGTAGCAGTGAAGACGACACCAGAAAACATGAATATTTTAGTGAATGGTTTTAGTTCTAATGTGGAGGAATTATATTATTTAAAAATTACTAACAATGATAATTCTCTATCCCTACCACCCCTTTCTACACTTCACATACTGGAGTTACAAATTAATGATAATATATCTCCCTTCAATATATCCTGTGACCTTTCTTTCTCTCCACTGGAAGCACTGATCATTAGTTCAAGTTGTGAAGGTACCACTCTAGGAGCCAAAACATGTAAGACTATTGGTAAGTTGCTATCATCTACTACATCTCTGAAACAAATTTGTCTCTCTCTGAATATTGAAAGTAGTGCACATGAAAGTAATGGTATGGAGGTAATTACTAAAGGTTTGAGTGACAATACAGCTCTACCACTGAAGAGTCTGGATATTGACTGTAAGTGTACATTCACCACTATTGTCACAAGGTCTCTGGTACAGTTCATCACAAGGAGTACTACACTGCAATATATCAGAATATGTCATGTTACATTCAGTGCTCAAGGACTTATAGAACTGACTGAGGCCATACACCACTGCTCCAGACTGCAGGAGAAGAAGCTTGAGAAATTGATATTTCATGTGGAATATTCAGAAGATGTGGTTAATCTGAGACACATGATCAAGGACCATCCTGACATGAAGAACAGTCTAGACTGGAATGAGGTCACCAAGATCAACAAATCTAAAAAGAGAATTAATAAAAGTAATGCCTTAACACTGAGCATAGCTCTTGAGTATGGCAATGTTACATCAATTAATTTGTCAAATAAAGGTATTAGCAATGTTGAAGTAGAAGCTTCAGCTCTAGGCCTCTATCACCCCTCTACCCTGGAGAGTCTGTACTTGTATAATAACAATATTAGTGATAGTGGAACAGTAGCCCTAGCTCAGGCCCTCCACCACAACTCTACCCTTAAGTTGCTGGACTTGTCTAATAACAATATTAGTGATGTTGGAGCAGTAGCCCTAGCTCAGGCCCTCCATCACAAGTCTACTCTGGAGAGGCTGGACTTGTCTAATAACAATATCAGTGATGGTGGAGCAGTAGCCCTAGCTCAGGCCCTCCATCACAAGTCTACCCTGGAGAGGCTGTACTTGTCTGGCAATGATGCTATAGGTAAAGAGGGCACTCATCGGCTAGTACAGGCTCTGACTGTGAACACATCCATCACCAAGGAGGACAGGGAGCACATTGGTGGTCTGATACTTCCCAGTAGGTGTAAGGAGTATGCCATACAATGTACACAGTATAATACAGTGAAGAACAGAATTCATTTTGTCTAACCAACTACCTTACAGTCTATGAACATGATTACTTCAATGAGAGAACACTACACAATAGAACAGTGTATATGAGGACTGAAGAGCAATTGGAATGAAGGGAAAGACAGTGGCAGTCAATCTGTATATGTACAAACCACTGGGAAGTATTCAAGTGTTTACATCAATCTCCTAAGGACACGATCAACATTCATTAATTATTCATATATTTTTCTTCACATCATAATTCCTTAACTATGTGACATACACCTACCAAATCATGCATCCACAGTCCAGCACTCTTTAGCTGCCTGTATCCCAAAAATGAATTAGCAGCACTGCTGTAAACACTGGCAAGGAGGTGCTACATGGGCACAGTGCAATTCAAAGTAGGTTCACAAAACCTGTCCGAAATTTTTGTGCAAAGAGTTAGATTTTGTGATTTGACCTACAGAAATATCGTGGCTAGGGCTAGATCTACAAAAATGAACGTGTTCCATCGTGTATATATGTCAAAATATTGGAGGTCAAAGTTACTGCATAAATTGTAAGACGTGGACTATATAAACAGTGAATCTAGAGAGGAAACAACAGAATTAACCAAGGTATGGCCCTTCTACGAATGCTAAATGCTATATATTATACCCAAAATAAATAGTTGATGGTAAGGAGTCGGCACCAGCTCATATATCCTCAGTGGGAGAGGACATGTGAACACTCTGCAATGTCCCACACACTCAGATGTCAGTTCCACAATCATGGAAAAATGGTGAGACTCAGGAACTAGCCTACACACAGCTCCACCTCACACAAGACAGCCTAGTGTGTCGACCGTGTCGGGACGACATTCGTAAGGTACTGGCTAACCCTACCAATACACCTAGGAGGGAAAAAGGAAGAAAAACATTGTTCCATCCATATATGGACTGATACAGTATTATGTGAAGACAAAAATTGCTAGCAGTGAGCAATTAAAGGCATACTTCATTGTGAGAATGTGCCATATCCCACACCACTGTGTAAGCATCATTACTTTATGGTTTACAACACTCTACAGTCACAACAAATACATCGCTGCATATGCACTGAGAAGTGGTCAGACACGAACATGTCCACACACAAATAAAAGCTGTGGGAGCTGAACACAGTTGATGAGAGTGCTTAACTGGCTAGTGGTATGTTCATCGGCAGATATGTATGTTAGCTAGATGTATCCAGTAGAGAGTAAAGGAGTGCAAGAGGAGGCCCTGTGTAGGAATGTTAATTCAATACCCCAGCAATAACATTGACTTTCAGCAAAGTTCTGCACGTGTATTCTGTGGCACACAAACAAGTAGCTGGCATGGGACTACAGTTCAAGATGTCCAGTTAGTCTAAATTCAGTTGTCCACCCAGTAACCCAGGAAATGTATATACATGTGTAAACAATGGGTTGGAATCTATTTAAGCACATGTACATGTTCCTATTTCAACACATACAGAGTGTACTGCTGCATCACAAATGGGTGTTGTGTACAGTGAAGCAAATATGTTGAATGTGGACCTGCTGAATGTAACATTGCAAGTAGATCTGCACTTCTCTGGATATCAGAGAGAAAACATGCAGCAAGCGTAAGATCACCTTGCTTGTCACCACTTAGGCATTGTAGGCCACCACTGCCCAGAAGAAAAGGACCAGAACTGGAATGGAGGGACTAAAGATGACTAAATATGTGTTACAGTTCATCATACATTACACAGTATTGTTTACTACAGTCGTATACAAGCTAATGAAACTGTCACCACAAAATCACCTGTACAAATACCGTCCAAATATTTTTTGTGCACGTCAAACTTCAGCCTCTTATTAAAACACATCATATCCAAAAATCAAGTTGTTCCTACCTGTCATGTAGCGATGGCACTTGGATAAACAGTGACCATAACATTTCATCAACGTCAAGTCGGCAAAATAGATACCGAGTAGTCTCACCTGCTGTTGCATCTCCCACTGTAAGTAGACTGGTCTTCTGGACTAGACTCTTATCCACCTATATGTTGGTTCCTGTGGCTGCGTTCAGCCAGTAGGTGAATGTACTTGAGCAATGTACAAACTACTGACAGACGGCCATTCTACACTTCCACATGACGTAATTCTGCAAATAAATTCACGTGATTTGCGATTTGGTGAAACGACTGGCTACTGACATTGAGAGAGAGAGGTAGCTGAAATGAAATACTTGACATGAACATACTATGTACAAGCTAAAATACATAATTAACATGCTTTGTACAAGCCACTGTACATAACTAACAAGCTATTTTACAAGGCTTTCACAATTGAATAAAGGATGCAGGGTTTTCCTAATGTGGAAATTGCCCCCAAAGAAACAGAAAGGAATGGCTAGTGTCACTCCTGACCACTGTCGACAACTCCAGTCCTCACAGTCTCCTAGATTTGTGTGGGGTACTCTGGGGGAGGGGCTTGGAGGTAGCCACCTGTGGGGAAAACAACACTTGTTGAATGGAAAATTAATAATATGTTGACACACAGTCTGTGTCCCAATCTTAAAGAATTGGAGACATTCTCACACAATATAATAGTGGCCAATAGTGACAATTGTCATCAATTGCGTTGTTATCACGTAAGCAGAGTTGTGTAGAACTACAGCTTCCTCCACTTACCTCCTATGAACACTCTGCATTTCTAACTGCTCCTTTTCTAGTCAATATTACTTCACCACATGATATGGTTGGATATAAGTAATAATTTCCACATTAGCAATATTACTTCACTGACAACAGATAAATACTTTGCCCTTTTCAGGAAGTGATGGAGCTAACAAATCAAATAGACAGAGAACTTTCTATTGAACAGAAAAGACCTATTATCCTCGCCAAAGAAAACCGTTCATCCTCTTGGCTAACTGCCATGGTAATTGGGGAACAAATAATGGGATACTTTACATCTCCGGTATGGCTGGGACATACAGAATGCCCCACAATCATGTGTCTGTGGTTCCTTCTTCTCTATTGATCATGCAATGATATGTGAGAGAGGAGGTTTTTCAATATTGAGACACAATGAGATCCGAGACTTGACTGCCAATCTACTAAATGAATGAATCATTCAGTCACAAATCCACAAATAATGTCAGTGCAAGTAAAGCTTCATTTTGAGTAATTATCATAGTTTCAGATACTGTAGTCTTAACAACTAATGACAGAGTTATATACCTGTCATGGTCTTTTCATAGATGAAGAAGAACATCATACTAAATATAATACATAGTTGTCAACTTTCATAACATCTAATGTGCAAGTGTATTTCAAAACTACATCAGATTTCACTTTACATATAATTCAATTAGTTCAATTGCAAAGTTGTCCCTACCATAGTTACAGATAATTAAAGTCCGTGGCTTTTAGAACCTAACATGGGATGCCTTTTTTGATATGAGGGTGTTTCACCCAAATGTTCTTCACTACCGTTCAAAAGGCTTGGCCGCGATGTACAAATAATATGAGTCCTCCAAAAAAATGGAATATAACCAAAGAGTCCAGAATGTGGAACATAGGCACTCGATCCTCTTTGCGTTTGCAGCAAACGAAAGAAACCTGACCAGCAGCCACAACAATGAAGCCGGCACGCAGCCAGACTGAAGTAGTAGCCATCACAATGAAGCCAGACACGCGGCCAGACTGAAGTAGCAGTCCTGGCCAGCATAGGTCAAGTGCAGCCACTTTCTTCGTGAGAATGTAGCTCCGTATTATAAACAGAAGTCCAGTTTGTTGGATCTATTGTAAATTGTAAATTGAATCGTATTCTTAAACAAAAACTGAAGACAAATTATACAAGAACAAAAAATAATTAAAGAGGAGTATGAGGTCATGACCCCATAATAAAGTTAGTGAGATTCACAGAACAGAAGCAAAGGTACAGTGGGCACTTACCATCTCTTTGGGTGTCGCTTTATAAACCGGTACAGAGCAGCTGCGTGTGTAACTTTCACGAAGAACGCACAAGGTATACTGCCATGCCTCTGCCTACTGTAGTTCATAAGTAAGACTCTAGGGACCATTAGCATGCTAAATAATCGTTCACCTGAGACAGAAAGTCGCTAACGGGCATCACGGAATGTTACCAGAAGTTCATTGCATCATACGTGGAAGTCTGTGTACTAAATTAACTTCGGAGTTTTAACAACACGCTACAGACATATGAGAGAGAGGGAGCGAGAGGGATGGAGGGAGGGAGAGAGAAATAATGAAGATGAGGAGGATATTGAGGACATCATACACCAACAATATTTAATACCAACCGGAAGTTCATTTGCATCATACGTGGAAGTCTGCATAATATTAACTTCGGAGACATATATGAGAGAGAGGGAGAGAGAGGGATGGAGGGAGGGAGGGAGAAGTGATGAAGATGAATGAATGTAAATGAAGATGGATAGAGCATGAGGAAGACTGGAGGGAGGAGAGAGAAGGAAGGTAGGAGATGAGGTAAAGAGACAACACAAGGGAACAATGATTAGCAGCTGACATTTTAGCCCAATTCTTGACAGATGAAGAGCTGTATATATACTTGAAATGTGTCAAACTAAAGCAGTCATCAACTGACCTTGTAGTGAAATGGGCATTTGAGGAGAGGGTCCAATTCTCCCTTCATGAGTACAAAGAACACAGAGAAATGGGTCTTGTATCCAATACCATCTCCATTGAGGTAGGCTGTGATCCACATCTTCTAGCCATTACTGTTGGGAGGGAGGGGAGGGACATGGTAGGTATACTGTGTGTACATATAGAGTAGAAGTATCCAATGAGGACTCCCTGAAGTGGACATGTTGATGAACAGGACAGGGTGTGTTGTCCTAATTCCCATGTGTGTAGCTGTACCCCCTGAAATCAGGACATGACTAATTAGGACACCTCCATATAGTACTTGGTAAGTAGTAGGTGATTAGAGAGGTTCCTGTTTACTTGTTGGTATGAATATTACAGGGAACCCCTCTAATTAGGACCCCCTTACTGTCCCTCCCTCCCTCCCTCCTCTGTACCTCCTCATGATCATTTCAGGAGATGATGAAGTGAGTGTCACTCCATCATGTCACTGGAGGGACTGGAGGACTCAGACCACAAGTTGTCTACTACCCGGTGAGTTATACTTAGTTCATGCTTCATTCCCCCATATTGCTATACTCTTAACCTTTTTTTGTCCGTAGTATTCAAATTATTGTCTCCAATACTAATTATCGTATCGGATGATATTGTTGCTAAGCAACTGGCTAGGGATCATGAAGTGAGTGTCGTAGACAGCAAGTTGTCTACTACCCAGTGAGTTCATAAATCCATACTACTTCATTCAATTGTACTCTGATGCTACCATGAACGCATGCTCCATTCACTCATATTTCCCTCCCTTTCTCCCTCCCTCCCTTCCTACCTCCTGTGTAGGGTACAGATTTCAAGACTCAGGTGGATGTGGGTCAGACCTCCAGTAAAAGTGGGTGTGGTCACAATGAGATCTGTCAAGTAGTTGACATTGACCTCAAGTCAATTCTGACACCAAATGGTCAGCACTAGTGTAGCCCCTCTCTCTCAAGTCCCTCCCTTCACCAACTGAGTGTATATTGTGTGATTCTATTGTGTAGGTGTGAGAAGTGTGCCAGTTGTGAATGAGTGTAAGTGTGTAGGTGGTTGCCACCGGTTACCACACTATCAGGAGGTCACCTCTGATGACTGGGGACAGAGAGAGAGAGATGGGAGGAGGAGGGAGAGGAAGGGGGAGAGAGTGGGGCTGTGGGGCAGGAAGAAGGGGAGGTGCATCGGAGAATGGTGGATGTGGGGAGATGTGGCAGCAGATGTCCCAATTAAGCCAGAAGAGCAGTGCATTAGGTGAGAGGGTTGAGGATTATTCAGTGTATACATTAAAGGTAGAATTTGAAGGATTTGTGTGTCTATGTCCTTGTGTAGATCTCGGGAGAATCCTGACATTTGTCAGGTAATGTTGACTCCAGTGCAGGAGCCATGTTTACCGATTACAGAACGTGTAGAGATCTCAGTCAGTAGGAACCACACATGTCCAGTATGGAAGGTGACTGAGTGTAGGTGTGGCCACTGATCACATGACTGTCACATGACTTGCCTCATTTGTACCATGGATGATCATCATTGACCTCTGCTACATTTCACACTACCCCTGTCTGCAGTAGCACATGTCTGTCTGTTTATCCCTCATTACATATTATTATAACACTACTAGACTAGTGTAGTGGTATTATCTCTATATATATATTACTAAATAGGTGTCAGTAGTGTTGCATTTTATCATCGTTTAGCGATTAGCCGTTTGGGCGTCTGACAATTGAATTTCGCGCGCGCGCTCTGGCGCTATATGCTTTGCGCATGCTCTTACAGATCTACCGTACTGTTTGTTGGGCGGAACTACTAGAGCTATCTACTGTCTATGTTCTGACGTCTCCGACTTTCTAGACTTGTTTTCTAAAGTGAGTTGTGTTAGGAAATTGGTTCTATGGTACTTATGACAACTTGTTTAGTCTGAGGGTGTGTTCCTCGAGCCACACTGTATACACGTCTGCCAATATTTATAAATACTGGAGATACCAGACCACACCACGTACTGCAATGCTCTGTCCTGTTTCATGTGCTATGTAATATACTGTAAGGTTTAATATGTGTGTACCGTAGCGATCTACGTATATTGTACTAACAGCATAACGAGCCCCTCCCCTTTTTGTATGCATGTACAGCCATGGGACATGACAGTTTCATACGCGCGTTTTAGTATTCATATAGTATAGCTTAGCAATTAATAATAAACACGAGAGGTAAATAAAGATGTGAATGAAGCTATGAAGTTCATTCAAAGGTCATGTCTAATTCCTACGAACCAGCAAGGGGCGGGGGTTCCAGACGGGACGGGGTTTTCGAACAGTAGGTAACAATGGGTGGTAGAATAAACTAAGGCCAACATTTGTTTCTTATCAAAGTGTCACGTGAATTACATGAGGGCGGGAGGTTCATTATCATTATTCATTAAAAGCAAGGTTCACGGCAAAGAACAATAAACAGATAGAAATGATATAATGATTAATCTCTCCTTTAAATGGTCCTGGGAACAAGTATTTTGTTCCTGGACATACAAAATACGTGATAGTTGAGCATCGTTTAGACTGTATTGGAGAGGAAATCGCGCTCAGACTAGACGGAACAAACGCTGTATAACACGCGCAGTTGATCTGAGCATGCGCAGTAAGAAATAATGAGGAAATGATCAAATTCTTGCGCTTGGAAAACTTGATGCGGCCGGTTCATGAGAAACTAAATGTTAGCCAAAACAGCATCAACATAAAGCCAAGTAAGTATCTTTGACATGTACCAAAATTTGCGTTTGGTGGCCTCTTTGTTTACGAAAAAACGTACCTGTTCGGAAACCCTTCCCATCCTGATCCCTATGCCTTACACCTTACCTCCCTTGTTTAGGTGCTTTGGGTGGTGCGTTAGGATAAAAATAATTATATGTCTTTAACCAGAAAAAAGGGCATGTTCACAAGACACCTCCAAGTTTCAAGTGCTGCATATAAATGAATGTAGCTATTGATTTTCAATGTTGATTCAGTGACTCTGGAATCTATGTGTAGGTTGGCAGTTGATCTTATTATCATAACGTGAGCTGTCTCCACAGTTTAGGCGAGCTACTAATTGATTTGTAACATATATACCTCTGTGAACACTCCACATGCTTACTGATGAGTCCCTCCCTCCTCTGTAGGTGTCTGGTATAACTCTATCTTCCTGTCCTACTAGCTCTGCCTGGACTGGAGGAGTCTGGCTATCAAGGTAATGTACAAGTACAGAGGATATGACCTTGATCACGAACTGGTCACCTCTTAATTATTACATTCCAATCTCCATATGATTATCATGTGACTGGCCATTGCTGAACTGTATGAGCTATAGAAACATAACAGACACAGAATATAGCATGGCATTGTTGATATAGTAGTACACTGACCCCATATCTCAAGTATACCCAGTGTACTGAGACACTGAAGTTCCTAGTAAGTTAGAATATTGCAGCTGTAGGGTTTTACTAGCTCCTGTGCAGGTCTGAGATTCATATTCCATCCCATAGATGTGGCCACGATATACAGTGGAACCTCCCATAACGGACCCTCCCACGAGCGGACCACCTCTCTATAACGGACACTGGCTATGGCACGGATTGAAACTACAATACAACTAGTGTTAAGCCAACCTCCCACGAGCGGACGCCTCTTGATTCCGGACAGCGGACAAGCCACGTGCTCCCAGCTGATCAACTCTGTACAAAAGTGCCTCTTATAACGGACAAACAGGAAACCACACCCATCCTTCATGCGTGAATTTAATTTGCGAGCGTAGCTAACCCTCCGAACGGGCTATTTTCATGTAACCCACACTGTACATACTGTAATGCCGTATATACGTGCTTCTAATTTGGCGTCCCGCTCGCCAACAACGCTTAGCATTTCACTAGTACAATAATCATTGTTCTGTGATACACTAGGACAATCCTTTGGCTTTCAGTGAAGCTACTAGCTCTTTCAACTTTTCTATGTGGGGTTTAGGTGCATGAAGTGTGTAAATTATACTCAATTGTAGTCAGACCTTTAACACAGTTGTACTCAATTTAACTGAGTTAACATGTGCATGCTTGTGGCTAAACTGTTCTTTATATAATTTATGTGTTATTACCCATGCATGTGCACTTGTAGTGTTGTTATGGAAACTGACATGTTTTTGTAGTTCATCTTTGGTGATCTTGTGTAGAAATTGTAGTAGATGGTGTAGATATGTACTTAAGGGCTTTTAGAACATGTTATCTAGGTATATTACATCTATAAATGACCTATTGGCTTGAACCTCCCACCAGAGGACAACCTCCGAAAAGAGGACAAAACCTCTGCTCCCAAAGTGTCCTTTATTCAGAGGTTCCACTGTAGAAGTAGGATATTGCAGTTATCCTACAGAGTGTGGGTATATATGGCAGCAATATATCTGAGGACATGTGTCCTGAGATATGTGAAATAATCTGCCAGTGATGTCATTTCAGTGATGATGTCATTTCAATAATGATGTCATTTCATCTGCTAGTGATGATGTAATTTCAGTCACCCATTCCCTCTCTGAATGGGACCTAAACTGTACCACAATATGTGAGAATTTAATTGTTATAACTATCTCTTGTAGATATGGCCAGCCATAACCAGTCAACCCAATCTTCATCCACTAACTCATCTTTTAAGGAACTGACTATCAATGACCTAGCACTCCTCTGTAACACTCTCAACCCAGTAGCCTCAAAATGCTTTGCCCTAGGCCTCCAGTTGGGGGTGGAAAAGGCAAGAATACGAACAATCATAGCAAACAATAGAAATGATTGTGAAGCTCAATTACGTGAGATCATTTCAAAGAGACTCACCTCTCACATGGCATAACATACTCACAACTCTAAGATCACCTACTGTAGATGTGAATAGCCTTGCCAGTCAGATAGAGCAGGACTTTCTGCTGCAACCTTTGGGGTCTCGGTCACCAGTGAGGGGACCATCAGATAAGGGGCATTACAGGTCTCAGTTACCAGTGAGGGGGCCATCAGATAGGGGGCATTGCAGGTTTCAGTCACCAGTGAGGGGGCCATCAGATAGGGGGCATTACAGGTCTCAGTTACTGGTAAGGGGACCATCAGCTAGGGGGCATTGCAGGTTTCAGTCACCAGTGAGGGGGCCATCAGATAGGGGGCATTACAGATCTCAGTCATTAGTGAGGGGGTCATCAGATAGGGGGCATTACAGGTCTCAGTCACTAGTGAGGGGACCATCAGATAGGGGGCATTACAGGTCATATATGGACAGCCTCCGTACCCACCTCCTCCGCCTCCCACACAATACTCTACAGAAAGTCAGCCTAGGGTCTGCACTTTAGTGCATTCATTAGACTAGCTATAGTGTAGTTGTATTGTCTCCATATATACAATCATGTATTACTAAATAGGTGTTCAATTTTGGTTGTTTGACATAAATATTCATCATTTAGCGATTGCTCTGACAATTGAATTTGAATTTCGCGCTCTGGCGCCTGTCTGCGCTATATGCTCTGCGCATGCTCTTAGAAGTATTTACACGTAGGCGTTCCGTACAGTTTGTTGGGCGGAACTACTAGAGCTATCTACTGTCTATGTTCTGACGTCTCCGACTTTCTAGACTTGCTTTCTAAAGTGAGTTGTGGTAGGAGATTTGGTTTGTGGTAAGCTTACTTTATGACAACTTGTTTAGTCTAGACTAAATATAGTATCTATGATAGTATCTATGCACACACACTGTTTAATAGTCTGTAAACACGTTGCCCTACACTAGTACTGGTAGTCCACACCACATACTGCAATACTCTGTATGGACATACACTATGTCATATACTGTAAGATGAGTTATGGACCTGACATTTCTCTCCCTCCCAGCCTCACTGTATCCTCTGTTGTGTATGGTACATCCAGTACCTCCTGACTGGGACTGTAAGGTAGGGACCACTGAGAGTGGGTGGGGTGAGGAATATAGTGTGTGGATCAGAAAGAAGGTGTGTATATGTGTGTGTGTGTGTGTGTGTGTGGGGGGGGGGGGGGGGGGCTGTGAGACTAGGGGGAGAGTGTACGTGTTGAGACAGACATAAGAGAGGGGAAGGGAAGAAGGGCCATTTTTCAGGCTAATTTATATTAAAGTGGGAAAGTACCCAAAGATCAAGGTCCCTCTCCAGGTGAGATGGAGGCCAAATGTTTGAAAGCCTCTGTAGTACTATCATTTTATAAGAGACAAGTAAATAAAAGTTTAGGAAATTTGGAGTGTAATATAGGGATTGCATAAAAACAAACAGAGACAAGATTAGGACACAGACATGCTATGATACATCAACATACCTTTGTTAGTACATGATGTACATAGCATGTCTGTGTCCCAATCTTGTCTCTGTTTATTTTTATGCAATCCCTATATTACACTCCAAATTTCCTAAATTTCTTATTTACTTGTCCCTTATCATTTCTCAATAATTCTCACTAGCATGTTCTCACCATATCTCTGGCCAAGTATTGCTATAGGCCCTAATAATCACACTCTGAGATGTATGATTAGTAGGGTGTGGTTTGGTTACCAACGAGGCAAGTGGCTACATACACTTTGGTAACTACAAATACTAGAACTATGAGCAAACCTGCTAGCAACATAGTATCAGCTGAGCAAACCTTCTAGCAATGTACTATCAGTCACCAGCGCTTTGGCTTTGTAGCGTGCCGCTTCTCTAGCAGACGGTACATATGTAGAGTAGTCACGGGCCTGGCAGAGAGCAACACACTGTACGCATATGTAGTGTTCTGACGGTGAGAGTAGCACAACAATCGGCAACACATCTGTCTTTTGTTATGTAGTACTAACCGCTAGTTGCTATATGAATTGTCAACACATTTCTCTATTATCAGCCAGTTCACTCTGCACCTAGTTGCTACGTGCTAGTTGCTAAGCGTGTGTGCATGCACGGCAGATGTAAGACACCACGAGTCTTGTGTCATTACGTAATTGGTTTATTATATGACACATGCTACTATATACATGTACATACAATGTATGTACTATGCACATACATTCAAAATGAAACCACGTAATCACTATATATATGTATATGTATTGCCAGAGGAGGTATGACAGCATCACGTGATAGCATAAACTGCTGACGTCAACAAAACGATTACATTGGAAATCCCATGTATATAACAGTCAACTTAGCAGAGCCTCCTCACGTTACTTTGCACACAGTGTTTGTATGTGGCTATACATATATAAAGAGGAGAAGAGTGTCGACACTCTTCTCCTCTTTATATACTCCTGCTTATACGTCGTGTCTAGAATGGAACATTTTGGCACTTGTAGTCAGCCTTTCAGCTAGGCTAAATCTATTCACTGCTTCTATAGTCTATTCCAATGTTCTACTTAGCAGCTCTGCTGTTGACTCACAGTGTACTTCAGACTCCATTATAAAAATATCGGCACTTAATTACATTTTAGAGACGTGGCTTTGCTCTATGACATCATCCTGTCATACCTCCTCTGATGTATTGCATTGAGAGGAGTGTTAACATCAGTATTACAAGAATCACAAGGGTTAACAATATATGCTTTTGTTATGTTGCTATAAGCGATAATATCTTTACACATGCTGACTTTCAGTTTGATGGTTACCATGGTTGCTGAGGTTTGCTCATTAGTTATCCTCATTCATAATACATTGCTGGGAGAGATAATGATCAGTAGTACATGAACTACAAGAAAAATTATACCTCTACTCCCCAGTACATAATCATATATTTCCACATGCGAAGATTTTATGGTTATTGAGTTACGCTTTTTGAAGAAGAAGAAAATGGAAAAATCATTTTTTCAGATATTATGTACATCTTACATCACAACACAACCAATTTTTATATACTGGTTATTTTTCACACATTCTTCACCTTGATATCATTAAAAGTGAAATCAACTTCAAATTGAAAGTGAAAATGAAGAATATCCTTATATATGGTTTTCAATGGGGATAGACCATAGCAATCCCTATATACACAGTACTACCACATGTCTAATGTGAATTTGGCTGGGACATGAAGGGTTGTCCTTTATTTGATAGACGTCCACTATTTGGAGTATTTGTTAAAATTATGTACAAGTACAGAGGATACGACCTGGATCACGAACTGGTCATCTCTTAATTAATACATTCCAATCTCCATGTGATTATCATGTGACTGGCCATTGCTGGACTGAGTATCAAAAGAATTGTACAGACACACAATATAGCATGTTGATATGGTAGTATACAGTAATATCCTGACCCCATATCTCAGTATACTCAGTGTACTGAGACACTGAAGTTCCTAGTTGGACTATTGCAGATGTAGGGCTATCTGTGGAGTGTTAGTGTACAACCACATGACATGAAGTCATTGGTTTACACACTGCCAGAGAGTATAAAGTGATCCCTTCTCAGGAGCATTACTAGCTCCTGTGCAGGTCTGAGATCCATATTCCATCCCATAGATGTGTCCATGATATAGAAGTAGGATATTGCAGTTATCCTACAGAGTGTGGGTATATATGGCAGCAATATATCTGAGGACATGTGTCCTGAGATATGTGAAACAATCTGCCAGTGATTATGTCATTTCAGTGAGTGGCAGTCACCCATTCCCTCTCTTGAGTGGAACCTAAACTGTACCACAATATCTTTTAATTGTTCTTTGTAGATATGGGCAATCGGTCTTCCCGTGCCAGCCAGTCAACCCAATCTCCATCCACTATACGAACTGTTAAGGAACTGACTATCAATGACCTACCACTCCTCTGTAATACTCTCAACCCAGTAGCCTCAAAATGTTTTGCCCTAGGCCTCCAGTTGGGGGTGGAGTATTCAGAAATATGTACTATTGAGAATGACTACAGAAAATCTAAAGATCAGTTATGTGAGATCATTTCAGAGAGACTGAAACAAGACTCACCTCTCACATGGCATCACATAGTCACAGCTCTGAGATCACCTACTGTAGGAGAGAATAGACTTGCCAGTCAGATAGAGCAGAAACATCTGCTGCAAACTATGGGGTCTCATTCACCTGTAGTGAGTGGGCCATCAGATATGAGGCATTACAGGTCTCAGTCACCAGTGAGGCGGCCATCAGATAGGGGGCATTACAGGTCTCAGTCACCAGTGAGGGGGCCATCAGATAGGGGGCATTACAAGTCTCAGTTACCAGTGAGGAGGCCATCAGATAGGGGGCATTACAGGCCTCAGTCACCAGTGAGGCGGCCATCAGATAGGGGGCATTACAGGTCTCAGTCACCAGTGAAGGGGCCATCAGATAGGGGTCGTTCCAGGTCTCAGTCACGAGTGAGGGGGCCATCAGATAGGGGGCATTACAGGTCTCAGTCACCAGTGAGGGGGGCATCAGATAGGGGGCATTACAGGTCTCAGTCACCAGTGAGGGAGCCATCAGATAGGGGGCATTACAGGTCTCAGTCACCAGTGAGGGAGCCATCAGATAGGGAGCATTACTATAGGTCTCAGTCACCAATGAGTCAGTTCGTTGACTATGTCAAGACTATCTATAGGTCCAGGGAGGTAATAAATGACGCAACAGTAGTTAAATGGCCGCCAACTCCCAGTAAGGTCTTCATCAACCTGGCATGCATTGACAGAGCCAGTGTTAAGAGAGAGGACTATGATGACATCACAAAGGCTATGGTCTGTGATGGGAATGTAGATGTCATTTTAGAAAACAAGCGACCCATACTGTTAAATGAAGTGGCTAGAGATGTTCCTGCCACACGTAGGGTGATACTAGTGGAGGGTGCTCCAGGTGTGGGGAAGTCCACATTTGCATGGGAGTTCTGTAGGAGGTGGGAGAAAGGAGAGATTGCTCAGAAGTATCAGTTAGTGCTGCTCTTCAGACTGAGAGATGAGAGAATGAGCAGAGCCAAGAGTCTGAGGGATCTCATCTATCATCCTTTAGAAAGTGTTTCAGAGTCTGTAAGTTTAGAGCTAATAGCTACTCATGGTCTCCACGCTTTAATTATTCTAGAAGGATATGACGAACTTCCTGAGAATTGTCGTTTGGATCGGTACATCTTCCAAAAGCTCATAGCTGGTAAGGTGCTGCCTGAAGCAACAGTCATAGTCACCAGCCGTCCTTGGGCTACTAATGATGTTCAGTACCGTCATGAGAGCCGTATACATCAACACATTGAGATTCTTGGATTTACTAATCAACAGATCACACAATACATTGAGAGCACACTCCCTCCAGACCAGGTCAGTGACTTGTCCCTCTACCTGGAGAGGCACCCTCAGATCAGAATGTGTATGTACATTCCACTGAACAGTGCTATTGTTGTGACAGTGTACCAGGAGAGCAAGGCTAGTACTGTGTGTGCTCTGCCTACAACACGTACTGAACTGTACACAGCTCTAGCACGCACACTGCTACTGCGATACCTTCGTGGCCATCCGGAGTATGAATCAGATATTAAACCCATGAAGACATTCAATGACTTACCTCCTGTGGTATATGGAAAATTCTCTGAACTGTGTAAGTTAGCATACAGTGGTGTTGCTGATACCAGTGATTATGTAAGGCTGATATTCAATGACAGTGATCTTCCTTCAGACTTTGACAGTCTGGGGTTCATGGACTCAGTCACTGAGCTGTATGTGACTCAGGGAACAGTCTCCTCCCACAACTTCCTACATTTGACATTTCAAGAGTTTTTTGCTGCTGTACACATCTCTAACATGTCACCAGCTGACCAACTGGAACACTTTCAGAGACATAAGGATGGTAGATACAGAGTAGTGTTGAGGTTTCTTGCTGGACTTACAAAATTGACTTGCATCTCTCAAGACACACTCAGAAACATTTTCACTGATACTAGCACAACTGGTAGTCCATACAGTGTTGGTTGTGATTTCAATGTTACTATTGACCTTGTGAACTGGATGTTTGAGGCACAGAGAGACGATATATCATCATTGCTTGAGAGGAAAACTGTTAATGTTAGTACCACCATTGATGTATACCCATTAGACTACTACTCACTGGGATATTGTATAGCCCACAGCCAGTGCCAGTGGATGCTATCATTATATGGGGAGGATATAGGTGAAGAGGAGGTGAGGATGTTAGTGGCTGGAGCCAGTACCAGACAGGAGGCTAGTGGCAGGGTGGTGGG
Organism: Theonella swinhoei; assembly: GCA_963970385.1. Lineage (NCBI taxonomy): Eukaryota > Metazoa > Porifera > Demospongiae > Tetractinellida > Theonellidae > Theonella > Theonella swinhoei. Next base: position 1,991,249 of record OZ019949.1, on the reverse strand, counting down.
ACTGGGGGAATGGAATGATGGTGTGGGTCAATCAATTTCAGCTGAAGGTCTTAATATGTTATTCACACAATGGAAGTGTGTCCTTCATCTTCATGACTTACATCTTGAACTACCAGTACCATGTGATGTCATTCCATGGCCAGACCTCTCTGGACTACGAGTATTGACTTTGTCAATGAATGGTAAGAAGAACTGGAGACTGGACACTCTATTACCTCATCTCTCATTAGAATCACTTACTATTTCAGGTGGTGATTTAGTGTTTGAAGACTGTGATGCTATTGGACTATATATCAAATCTACAACATGTCTCAAGGAATTGTATGTAGATATGGATGATAAAGAGATTGAGGTAATAAGTGAAACATTATCTGACAATCAGTCACTACCACTGGAGAGACTGAAATTGATGTGTTATGGTGCATTTACTAACACTGCTGCTGACTGTCTGGCTCAGTTCATCACAAACACTACCACTCTACAACACCTCACAATACATGACTCTACATTTAATACTCATGAACTACTACCACTAGCCCAAGCCCTACACCACAACTCTACCCTGCAAGAAAAGAGTATGGAGGGGTTGACAGTTACAGTAAATGGTGATAATGAGGCAAAGGACTATGCCCAACTGCTAGTTGAATGTCCTTATATGGTAGGTAATCCGGGCATCATAAATTTACAATGTAACAATATCAGTGATGGTGGAGCAGTAGCCCTAGCTCAGGCCCTCCAACATAACTCTGCTCTGGAGGAACTGAACTTGTCTAATAACAATATTAGTGATGCTGGAGCAGTAGCCCTAGCTCAGGCCCTCCATCACAGCTCCACACTGAAGTGGCTGAACTTGATTAATAACAATATTAGTGATGCTGGAGCAGAAGCTCTAGCTGAGGCCCTCCATCATAACTCTGGTCTGGAACTGAACTTGTCTAATAACAATATTAGTCATGCTGGATCAGTAGCTCTAGCTCAGGCCCTCCAACATAACTCTGCTCTGGAGGAACTGAACTTGTCTAATAACAATATTAGTGATGCTGGAGTAGTAGCCCTAGCTCAGGCCCTCCATCACAACTCAACACTGAAGTGGCTGAACTTGATTAATAACAATATTAGTGATGCTGGATCAGTAGCTCTAGCTCAGGCCCTCCATCGTAACATGGCTCTGGTGGAATTGAACTTGTCTAATAACAATATTAGTGATGCTGGATCAGTAGCCCTAGCTCAGGCCCTCCATCACAACGCTACCCTGATGGTGCTGGACTTGTCTGGCAATGATGCTATAGGTAAAGAGGGTACGCATCAGCTATTACAGGCTCTGACTGTGAACACATCCATCAACGAAGACATTCTCAATCTGATACTTCCCAGGAAGTGTGAGAAGTATGCCACACAATGTACACAGTATAATACAGTGAAGGACAGAATTAGATTCTGTGAAGTCCAGAGGTCATGAGAATCATGGCCTGAAGGTATCAATCACCTCCCACCATATATACTCATTGCACCCTCCACACACCACCCTCAATATCCACCTCGACCCTCCACATACCACTTTCAATATCTACCTTAAATCCTCAACATATCACCCTCAATATCCACCTCGACCCTCTCTCAATATCCACCTCAACCCCCCACATATCACCCTCAATATCCACCTCGACCCTCCACATACCACCCTCAATATCCACCTCAACCCTCCACATACCACCCTCAATATCCACCTCAAATCCTCCACATACCACCCTCAATATCCACCTCGACCCTCCCTCAATATCCACTTCAACCCTCCACATACCACCCTCAATATCCACCTCAACCCTCCACACACCACCATCAATATCCACCTCAACCCTCCACATACCACCCTCAATATCCACCTCAAATCCTCCACATACCACCCTCAATATCCACCTCGACCTCCCCTCAATATCTCTACATACCACTCTCAATATCCACCTCAACCCTCCACACACCACCATCAATATCCACCTCAACCCTCCACATACCACCCTCAATATCCACCTCAAATCCTCCACATACCACCCTCAATATCCACCTCGACCTCCCCTCAATATCTCTACATACCACTCTCAATATCCACCTCAACCCTCCACCACCCTCAATATCCACCTCAAATCCTCCACATACCACCCTCAATATCCACCTCGACCCTCCACTCACCACCCTTAATATCCACCTCGACCTTCCCTCAATATCTCTACATACCACTCTCAATATCCACCTCGACCCTCCACCACCCTCAATATCCACCTCAAATCCTCCACATACCACCCTCAATATCCACCTCGACCCTCCCTCAATATCCACCTCAACCCCCCACATATCACCCTCAATATCCACCTCGACCCTCCATCAATATCCACTTGGACCCTCCACATAACCACCCTCAATATTCACCTCAAATCCTCCACATACCACCCTCAATATCCACCTCAACCCTCCCTCAATATCCACCTCAACCCTCCACATATCACCCTCAATATCAACCTCAACCCTCCACATACCACCATCAATATCCACCTCTTCCCTTCACATACCACCCTCAATATCCACCTCAAATCCTCCACATACCACCCTCAATATCCACGTCGATCCTCCACTTACCAGCCTCAATATCCACCTCGACCCTCCCTCAATATCTACTTCGACCCTCCATATACCACTCTCAATATCCACCTCGACCCTCCACCAGCCTCAATATCCACCTCAAATTCTCCAAATACCACCCTCAATGTCCACCTCGACCCTCCCTCAATATCCACCTCGACCCTCCCTCAATATCCACCTCTTCCCTTCACATACCACCCTCAATATCCACCTCAAATCCTCCACATACCACCCTCAATATCCACGTCGATCCTCCACTTACCAGCCTCTCCCTCAATATCTACTTCGACCCTCCATATACCACTCTCAATATCCACCTCGACCCTCCACCAGCCTCAATATCCACCTCAAATTCTCCAAATACCACCCTCAATGTCCACCTTGACCCTCCCTCAATATCCACCTCGACCCTCCCTCAATATCCACCTCAACCCTCCACATACCACCTTCAATAACCACCCTCAATATCATCCTCGACCCTCCACATACCACCCTCAATATCCACCTCAGCCCTCCACATACCAACCTCAATATCCACCTCGACCCTCCACATACCACCCACCTCAACCCCCCACATACCACCCTCAATATCATCCTCGACCCTCCACATACCACCCTCAATATCCACCTCAACCCTCCCTTAATATCCACCTCGACCCTGCACATACCATCCCCAATATCCACCTCAGCTCTCCATATACAAACCTCAATATCCACCTCGACCCTCCACATACCAGCCTCAATATCCACCTCATCCCTCCACATACCACCCTCAATATCCACCTCAATCCTCCACATACCACCCTGAATATCCACCTCGACCCCCCCACATACCTCCCTCAATATCCACCTCGACCCCCCCACATACCTCCCTCAATATCCACCTCGACCGCCCACATACCACCTCAATATCTACTGTGACCTTCCACATACCACCCTCAATATCCACCTCGACCCCCCACATACCACCCTCAATATCCACCTCAACCCTGCCTTAATATCCACCTTGACCCTTCACTTATATACCACCCTCAATATCCACCTCAACCCTCCACATATCACCCTCAATATCCACCTCAACCCCCCACATACCACCCTCAATATCATCCTCGACCCTCCACATACCACCCTCGATATCCACCTCAATCCTCCACATACCACCCTGAATATCCACCTCGACCCCCCCACATACCTCCCTCAATATCCACCTCGACCGCCCACCTACCACCTCAATATCTACTGTGACCTTCCACATACCACCCTCGATATCTACCTCATCCCTCCACATACCACCCTCAATATCCACCTCAATCCTCCACATACCACCCTGAATATCCACCTCAACCCCCCCACATACCTCCCTCAATATCCACCTCGACCGCCCACATACCAACTCAGTATCTACTGTGACCCTCCACATACCACCCTCAATATCCACCTCGACCCTCCACATACCACCCTCAATATCCACCTCCATCCCCCACATACCACCACCTCGATCTCCCACATCAACCTAGACCCTCCACCTCAACCGTTGATAGTAAGGGATGGAGTGTGGATATCGTTCCTTCAAGACTCCACTCTCAGACTGTAAAATGGGACGACCTTCACTCACATGCAGAATTTGGACATTGCACCTGCTTTGAGAAAGAAGATCGGTAATGCTACATACAGTCACCATGTTCACCATATCATTGGGTGCATGGAAATATATGTACACGTGGACACTAGAGCTACATGTACAATGTACATGTATGTTAGAAGTAGGAGGGAGAAAAAGGCAAAGGAAAGTGTCCTAATCTGTGAGGTGTCCTGATTAGTGAGGTGTCCTGGTGTCCTGATCAGTGAGTGAGGTGTCCTGATTAGTTAGGCATCCGAGGTGTCCTGATTAGTGAGGTGTCTCAATTTTAGATAAAAAACACAAACATTAATTGCTTATGTCTTGTTTCTCTGGGTTGCCTTTCTGTCCTTCCTACTTCTTACATAGCCAGTGGGTTATGCACATGTATTTCCATGTATTTGTACATTACATCATTTTCTCCATTCAGTATTTGGAGGTGAGAAGAGGTCCCATGCAATGCCCATCCAGATCAGTTCAGTTGTAGCAGCTCACAACTCTCTCTAGGTGGGGACTGAGAATGGCCTCCTCCTCATTTTTCCATTTAATGCCCCCACTGTCGTTGCCGTGGAGGCAGGCAGGGAGATCATCAAGGTCAGTCAACCATGGCCATATAAGTTAAATGGCTATACTACATGCAACTATACATTTATACATGTATGTGGGTTTTTAAATGACTTGGCATTGATGTTTGTATAATGGTGTTTCCATCATTAGGCTAGTTACTAACTTTACAAGTCAATAAAAAATTTAGGAAATTTGAAAAGAAATATAGGGATTGCATAAAAAGGAATGGTGACAAGATTGGGACACAGACATGTTATGAAATATCAATGTAACATTACGGGTACGTCGATATATCATAACATATCTGTGTCCCAATCTTGTTTCTGTTCCTTTTTATGCAATCCCTATATTTCCTTTCAAATTTCCTAATTTTTTTTACTTGTCTCCTGTCACTTGTCTGAGGCTATTTTTTACAAGATATACATTGTTTACAGAGATGTTATCACAATGTTGATCTTTGGGTTAGTAAGCTTTACCACCACATTGATTTTCACTTTTAGTGAAGCCTTTGTTGGTGAGATACAGCATTACTTGCCTGAGGCTATTTGTAGTTATATTACATGACTTACATTGTTTACAGAGATTTTATCACAACTTTGATCATTGGGGTATTAAGCTTTACCATCGCACCAATTTCCACATGTAGCCTAGCTTTCGTTACTGAGATACAGAAATGCTTGCGTGAGGCTATTTGTTGTTATATTACAAAATTTGCATTGTTTACAGAGATACAGTAATGCTTGCCTGAGGCTATTTTTTTACAAGATTTACATGGTTTACAGAGATTTTATTACAATGTTGATCTTTGTGGTATTAAGCTTTACCATCATACCAATTTCCACCCACATTTACTGGAGCTTTTGTTAGTGAAATACAGTAATGCTTACCTGAGGCTATTTGTTGTTATATTACAAGATTTACATTGTTAACAGAGATCTTATCACAACGTTGATCATTTGTATACAAGTAAAAAATTTAGGAAATTTGAAAGGAAATATAGGGATTGCATAGACACAGACATGTTATGAAATATCAACGTAACATTATGGCTATATCAATATATCATAACATGTCTGTGTCCCAATCTGTCTCCTTTCCTTTTTATGCAATCCCTATATTTCCTTTCAAATTTCTTAAATTTTTTATTTACTTGTCTCCTGTCATATTTTTCTGGACGTAGGTACATTCATTTCGCTATTTTGCAGTTTACTTGGTTACAAACATACTAGCTAATGCATTGTATATTAGTTGAACTGAATTAGCAGTACAGATAATAGCGTGTGCATGAAGAGTTATAGGCTCTATATAACTGCCACTACTATGTAACTGCCAGTACTATTATACAAATATTCACATTTAGTGAAGGTTTTGTTAGTGAGATACAGTAACGATTGTCTGAGGCTATTTGTTGTTATATTACAAGATTTACATTGTTTACATAGACCTTATCACAATGTTGATGATTGGGGTATTAAGCTTTACCATCATACCAATTTCCATCAGCCTAGTTCCCAGGCCCACCCCCCGCTACGCGTATATTTATTGTACACGACTATTGACCTCGCTTTTCGATGTCCGGCGGTTCTAGGATTGCGTAGTGGGGGAGAGCCTGGGCACGAGGCTAAATTTCCATATTTAGCAGAGCTTTTGTTAGTGAGATACAGTAATGCTTGCCTGAGGTTATTTTGTACAAGATTTACATGGTTTACAGAGATTTTATCACAATGTTGATCGTTGGGGTATTAAGCTTTAGCTACCATCACACCAATTTCCACACTTAGTGGAGCTTTTGTTAGTAATGCTTGCCTGAGGCTATTTTGTACAGGTTTACAGAGATTTTATCACAATGTTGATCATTGGGGTATTAATGGGAATTGCTCAACAGCATAACAGGGCAAAAAAAGAGCATACGTAAATACTAAATAGAAGCATCCGTACTCTAGGGGCTTGATGGCTGTAGTTTCCTCGATTTCGCATTATCATTTGGCCCACATTCAATCACAGTAGCCCAGGCTTTGGACACTAGTTTGCTCTTGATTTCCTTTTGGAGGGCTGCCCGGTATTACAGCACTTGATCTGCTCAAATCCTACCGCAAGTAGATCTACTGCATGATGCGTGAACGGAGTCCACCGATATCTCGCATGCAGATTGGGAGGGTAATAAGGGTCAAGTAGCTGGATTAGAGTCCATTATTCTGGGGGAAGCTAAAAGGATTCTGGGTTGTTTGTCTAAAAGTTGTAATGAAGCAGTTAGAGGTGATATGGGTTTAGAATCATTGAGGGGTAGAAGGGGATAGAGCTAAATTAAAGTGGTGGTATAAATTAGTATCAATGCCTGAGGATAGATACACAAAACAATTATTCAGTCGGGAATTGGGAAACTAAGCCTCGTAGAGGTAGATAAAGGAAAGCATGGGGTAGAGTGGTTGATGAATTCTGCATGTCTTTATGTTTGGATATGTGCTCCAGGTGTGGGGAAGTCCACATTTGCATGGGAGTTCTGTAGGAGGTGGGAGAAAGGAGAGATTGCTCAGAAGTATCAGTTAGTGCTGCTCTTCAGACTGAGAGATGAGAGAATGAGCAGAGCCAAGAGTCTGAGGGATCTCATCTATCATCCTTTAGAAAGTGTTTCAGAGTCTGTAAGTTTAGAGCTAATAGCTACTCATGGTCTCCACGCTTTAATTATTCTAGAAGGATATGACGAACTTCCTGAGAATTGTCGTTTGGATCGGTACATCTTCCAAAAGCTCATAGCTGGTAAGGTGCTGCCTGAAGCAACAGTCATAGTCACCAGCCGTCCTTGGGCTACTAATGATGTTCAGTACCGTCATGAGAGCCGTATACATCAACACATTGAGATTCTTGGATTTACTAATCAACAGATCACACAATACATTGAGAGCACACTCCCTCCAGACCAGGTCAGTGACTTGTCCCTCTACCTGGAGAGGCACCCTCAGATCAGAATGTGTATGTACATTCCACTGAACAGTGCTATTGTTGTGACAGTGTACCAGGAGAGCAAGGCTAGTACTGTGTGTGCTCTGCCTACAACACGTACTGAACTGTACACAGCTCTAGCACGCACACTGCTACTGCGATACCTTCGTGGCCATCCGGAGTATGAATCAGATATTAAACCCATGAAGACATTCAATGACTTACCTCCTGTGGTATATGGAAAATTCTCTGAACTGTGTAAGTTAGCATACAGTGGTGTTGCTGATACCAGTGATTATGTAAGGCTGATATTCAATGACAGTGATCTTCCTTCAGACTTTGACAGTCTGGGGTTCATGGACTCAGTCACTGAGCTGTATGTGACTCAGGGAACAGTCTCCTCCCACAACTTCCTACATTTGACATTTCAAGAGTTTTTTGCTGCTGTACACATCTCTAACATGTCACCAGCTGACCAACTGGAACACTTTCAGAGACATAAGGATGGTAGATACAGAGTAGTGTTGAGGTTTCTTGCTGGACTTACAAAATTGACTTGCATCTCTCAAGACACACTCAGAAACATTTTCACTGATACTAGCACAACTGGTAGTCCATACAGTGTTGGTTGTGATTTCAATGTTACTATTGACCTTGTGAACTGGATGTTTGAGGCACAGAGAGACGATATATCATCATTGCTTGAGAGGAAAACTGTTAATGTTAGTACCACCATTGATGTATACCCATTAGACTACTACTCACTGGGATATTGTATAGCCCACAGCCAGTGCCAGTGGATGCTATCATTATATGGGGAGGATATAGGTGAAGAGGAGGTGAGGATGTTAGTGGCTGGAGCCAGTACCAGACAGGAGGCTAGTGGCAGGGTGGTGGGACTGGGGGAATGGAATGATGGTGTGGGTCAATCAATTTCAGCTGAAGGTCTTAATATGTTATTCACACAATGGAAGTGTGTCCTTCATCTTCATGACTTACATCTTGAACTACCAGTACCATGTGATGTCATTCCATGGCCAGACCTCTCTGGACTACGAGTATTGACTTTGTCAATGAATGGTAAGAAGAACTGGAGACTGGACACTCTATTACCTCATCTCTCATTAGAATCACTTACTATTTCAGGTGGTGATTTAGTGTTTGAAGACTGTGATGCTATTGGACTATATATCAAATCTACAACATGTCTCAAGGAATTGTATGTAGATATGGATGATAAAGAGATTGAGGTAATAAGTGAAACATTATCTGACAATCAGTCACTACCACTGGAGAGACTGAAATTGATGTGTTATGGTGCATTTACTAACACTGCTGCTGACTGTCTGGCTCAGTTCATCACAAACACTACCACTCTACAACACCTCACAATACATGACTCTACATTTAATACTCATGAACTACTACCACTAGCCCAAGCCCTACACCACAACTCTACCCTGCAAGAAAAGAGTATGGAGGGGTTGACAGTTACAGTAAATGGTGATAATGAGGCAAAGGACTATGCCCAACTGCTAGTTGAATGTCCTTATATGGTAGGTAATCCGGGCATCATAAATTTACAATGTAACAATATCAGTGATGGTGGAGCAGTAGCCCTAGCTCAGGCCCTCCAACATAACTCTGCTCTGGAGGAACTGAACTTGTCTAATAACAATATTAGTGATGCTGGAGCAGTAGCCCTAGCTCAGGCCCTCCATCACAGCTCCACACTGAAGTGGCTGAACTTGATTAATAACAATATTAGTGATGCTGGAGCAGAAGCTCTAGCTGAGGCCCTCCATCATAACTCTGGTCTGGAACTGAACTTGTCTAATAACAATATTAGTCATGCTGGATCAGTAGCTCTAGCTCAGGCCCTCCAACATAACTCTGCTCTGGAGGAACTGAACTTGTCTAATAACAATATTAGTGATGCTGGAGTAGTAGCCCTAGCTCAGGCCCTCCATCACAACTCAACACTGAAGTGGCTGAACTTGATTAATAACAATATTAGTGATGCTGGATCAGTAGCTCTAGCTCAGGCCCTCCATCGTAACATGGCTCTGGTGGAATTGAACTTGTCTAATAACAATATTAGTGATGCTGGATCAGTAGCCCTAGCTCAGGCCCTCCATCACAACGCTACCCTGATGGTGCTGGACTTGTCTGGCAATGATGCTATAGGTAAAGAGGGTACGCATCAGCTATTACAGGCTCTGACTGTGAACACATCCATCAACGAAGACATTCTCAATCTGATACTTCCCAGGAAGTGTGAGAAGTATGCCACACAATGTACACAGTATAATACAGTGAAGGACAGAATTAGATTCTGTGAAGTCCAGAGGTCATGAGAATCATGGCCTGAAGGTATCAATCACCTCCCACCATATATACTCATTGCACCCTCCACACACCACCCTCAATATCCACCTCGACCCTCCACATACCACTTTCAATATCTACCTTAAATCCTCAACATATCACCCTCAATATCCACCTCGACCCTCTCTCAATATCCACCTCAACCCCCCACATATCACCCTCAATATCCACCTCGACCCTCCACATACCACCCTCAATATCCACCTCAACCCTCCACATACCACCCTCAATATCCACCTCAAATCCTCCACATACCACCCTCAATATCCACCTCGACCCTCCCTCAATATCCACTTCAACCCTCCACATACCACCCTCAATATCCACCTCAACCCTCCACACACCACCATCAATATCCACCTCAACCCTCCACATACCACCCTCAATATCCACCTCAAATCCTCCACATACCACCCTCAATATCCACCTCGACCTCCCCTCAATATCTCTACATACCACTCTCAATATCCACCTCAACCCTCCACACACCACCATCAATATCCACCTCAACCCTCCACATACCACCCTCAATATCCACCTCAAATCCTCCACATACCACCCTCAATATCCACCTCGACCTCCCCTCAATATCTCTACATACCACTCTCAATATCCACCTCAACCCTCCACCACCCTCAATATCCACCTCAAATCCTCCACATACCACCCTCAATATCCACCTCGACCCTCCACTCACCACCCTTAATATCCACCTCGACCTTCCCTCAATATCTCTACATACCACTCTCAATATCCACCTCGACCCTCCACCACCCTCAATATCCACCTCAAATCCTCCACATACCACCCTCAATATCCACCTCGACCCTCCCTCAATATCCACCTCAACCCCCCACATATCACCCTCAATATCCACCTCGACCCTCCATCAATATCCACTTGGACCCTCCACATAACCACCCTCAATATTCACCTCAAATCCTCCACATACCACCCTCAATATCCACCTCAACCCTCCCTCAATATCCACCTCAACCCTCCACATATCACCCTCAATATCAACCTCAACCCTCCACATACCACCATCAATATCCACCTCTTCCCTTCACATACCACCCTCAATATCCACCTCAAATCCTCCACATACCACCCTCAATATCCACGTCGATCCTCCACTTACCAGCCTCAATATCCACCTCGACCCTCCCTCAATATCTACTTCGACCCTCCATATACCACTCTCAATATCCACCTCGACCCTCCACCAGCCTCAATATCCACCTCAAATTCTCCAAATACCACCCTCAATGTCCACCTCGACCCTCCCTCAATATCCACCTCGACCCTCCCTCAATATCCACCTCTTCCCTTCACATACCACCCTCAATATCCACCTCAAATCCTCCACATACCACCCTCAATATCCACGTCGATCCTCCACTTACCAGCCTCTCCCTCAATATCTACTTCGACCCTCCATATACCACTCTCAATATCCACCTCGACCCTCCACCAGCCTCAATATCCACCTCAAATTCTCCAAATACCACCCTCAATGTCCACCTCGACCCTCCCTCAATATCCACCTCGACCCTCCCTCAATATCCACCTCAACCCTCCACATACCACCTTCAATAACCACCCTCAATATCATCCTCGACCCTCCACATACCACCCTCAATATCCACCTCAGCCCTCCACATACCAACCTCAATATCCACCTCGACCCTCCACATACCACCCACCTCAACCCCCCACATACCACCCTCAATATCATCCTCGACCCTCCACATACCACCCTCAATATCCACCTCAACCCTCCCTTAATATCCACCTCGACCCTGCACATACCATCCCCAATATCCACCTCAGCTCTCCATATACAAACCTCAATATCCACCTCGACCCTCCACATACCAGCCTCAATATCCACCTCATCCCTCCACATACCACCCTCAATATCCACCTCAATCCTCCACATACCACCCTGAATATCCACCTCGACCCCCCCACATACCTCCCTCAATATCCACCTCGACCCCCCCACATACCTCCCTCAATATCCACCTCGACCGCCCACATACCACCTCAATATCTACTGTGACCTTCCACATACCACCCTCAATATCCACCTCGACCCCCCACATACCACCCTCAATATCCACCTCAACCCTGCCTTAATATCCACCTTGACCCTTCACTTATATACCACCCTCAATATCCACCTCAACCCTCCACATATCACCCTCAATATCCACCTCAACCCCCCACATACCACCCTCAATATCATCCTCGACCCTCCACATACCACCCTCGATATCCACCTCAATCCTCCACATACCACCCTGGATATCCACCTCGACCCCCCCACATACCTCCCTCAATATCCACCTCGACCGCCCACCTACCACCTCAATATCTACTGTGACCTTCCACATACCACCCTCGATATCTACCTCATCCCTCCACATACCACCCTCAATATCCACCTCAATCCTCCACATACCACCCTGAATATCCACCTCAACCCCCCCACATACCTCCCTCAATATCCACCTCGACCGCCCACATACCAACTCAGTATCTACTGTGACCCTCCACATACCACCCTCAATATCCACCTCGACCCTCCACATACCACCCTCAATATCCACCTCCATCCCCCACATACCACCACCTCGATCTCCCACATCAACCTAGACCCTCCACCTCAACCGTTGATAGTAAGGGATGGAGTGTGGATATCGTTCCTTCAAGACTCCACTCTCAGACTGTAAAATGGGACGACCTTCACTCACATGCAGAATTTGGACATTGCACCTGCTTTGAGAAAGAAGATCGGTAATGCTACATACAGTCACCATGTTCACCATATCATTGGGTGCATGGAAATATATGTACACGTGGACACTAGAGCTACATGTACAATGTACATGTATGTTAGAAGTAGGAGGGAGAAAAAGGCAAAGGAAAGTGTCCTAATCTGTGAGGTGTCCTGATTAGTGAGGTGTCCTGGTGTCCTGATCAGTGAGTGAGGTGTCCTGATTAGTTAGGCATCCGAGGTGTCCTGATTAGTGAGGTGTCTCAATTTTAGATAAAAAACACAAACATTAATTGCTTATGTCTTGTTTCTCTGGGTTGCCTTTCTGTCCTTCCTACTTCTTACATAGCCAGTGGGTTATGCACATGTATTTCCATGTATTTGTACATTACATCATTTTCTCCATTCAGTATTTGGAGGTGAGAAGAGGTCCCATGCAATGCCCATCCAGATCAGTTCAGTTGTAGCAGCTCACAACTCTCTCTAGGTGGGGACTGAGAATGGCCTCCTCCTCATTTTTCCATTTAATGCCCCCACTGTCGTTGCCGTGGAGGCAGGCAGGGAGATCATCAAGGTCAGTCAACCATGGCCATATAAGTTAAATGGCTATACTACATGCAACTATACATTTATACATGTATGTGGGTTTTTAAATGACTTGGCATTGATGTTTGTATAATGGTGTTTCCATCATTAGGCTAGTTACTAACTTTACAAGTCAATAAAAAATTTAGGAAATTTGAAAAGAAATATAGGGATTGCATAAAAAGGAATGGTGACAAGATTGGGACACAGACATGTTATGAAATATCAATGTAACATTACGGGTACGTCGATATATCATAACATATCTGTGTCCCAATCTTGTTTCTGTTCCTTTTTATGCAATCCCTATATTTCCTTTCAAATTTCCTAATTTTTTTTACTTGTCTCCTGTCACTTGTCTGAGGCTATTTTTTACAAGATATACATTGTTTACAGAGATGTTATCACAATGTTGATCTTTGGGTTAGTAAGCTTTACCACCACATTGATTTTCACTTTTAGTGAAGCCTTTGTTGGTGAGATACAGCATTACTTGCCTGAGGCTATTTGTAGTTATATTACATGACTTACATTGTTTACAGAGATTTTATCACAACTTTGATCATTGGGGTATTAAGCTTTACCATCGCACCAATTTCCACATGTAGCCTAGCTTTCGTTACTGAGATACAGAAATGCTTGCGTGAGGCTATTTGTTGTTATATTACAAAATTTGCATTGTTTACAGAGATACAGTAATGCTTGCCTGAGGCTATTTTTTTACAAGATTTACATGGTTTACAGAGATTTTATTACAATGTTGATCTTTGTGGTATTAAGCTTTACCATCATACCAATTTCCACCCACATTTACTGGAGCTTTTGTTAGTGAAATACAGTAATGCTTACCTGAGGCTATTTGTTGTTATATTACAAGATTTACATTGTTAACAGAGATCTTATCACAACGTTGATCATTTGTATACAAGTAAAAAATTTAGGAAATTTGAAAGGAAATATAGGGATTGCATAGACACAGACATGTTATGAAATATCAACGTAACATTATGGCTATATCAATATATCATAACATGTCTGTGTCCCAATCTGTCTCCTTTCCTTTTTATGCAATCCCTATATTTCCTTTCAAATTTCTTAAATTTTTTATTTACTTGTCTCCTGTCATATTTTTCTGGACGTAGGTACATTCATTTCGCTATTTTGCAGTTTACTTGGTTACAAACATACTAGCTAATGCATTGTATATTAGTTGAACTGAATTAGCAGTACAGATAATAGCGTGTGCATGAAGAGTTATAGGCTCTATATAACTGCCACTACTATGTAACTGCCAGTACTATTATACAAATATTCACATTTAGTGAAGGTTTTGTTAGTGAGATACAGTAACGATTGTCTGAGGCTATTTGTTGTTATATTACAAGATTTACATTGTTTACATAGACCTTATCACAATGTTGATGATTGGGGTATTAAGCTTTACCATCATACCAATTTCCATCAGCCTAGTTCCCAGGCCCACCCCCCGCTACGCGTATATTTATTGTACACGACTATTGACCTCGCTTTTCGATGTCCGGCGGTTCTAGGATTGCGTAGTGGGGGAGAGCCTGGGCACGAGGCTAAATTTCCATATTTAGCAGAGCTTTTGTTAGTGAGATACAGTAATGCTTGCCTGAGGTTATTTTGTACAAGATTTACATGGTTTACAGAGATTTTATCACAATGTTGATCGTTGGGGTATTAAGCTTTAGCTACCATCACACCAATTTCCACACTTAGTGGAGCTTTTGTTAGTAATGCTTGCCTGAGGCTATTTTGTACAGGTTTACAGAGATTTTATCACAATGTTGATCATTGGGGTATTAATGGGAATTGCTCAACAGCATAACAGGGCAAAAAAAGAGCATACGTAAATACTAAATAGAAGCATCCGTACTCTAGGGGCTTGATGGCTGTAGTTTCCTCGATTTCGCATTATCATTTGGCCCACATTCAATCACAGTAGCCCAGGCTTTGGACACTAGTTTGCTCTTGATTTCCTTTTGGAGGGCTGCCCGGTATTACAGCACTTGATCTGCTCAAATCCTACCGCAAGTAGATCTACTGCATGATGCGTGAACGGAGTCCACCGATATCTCGCATGCAGATTGGGAGGGTAATAAGGGTCAAGTAGCTGGATTAGAGTCCATTATTCTGGGGGAAGCTAAAAGGATTCTGGGTTGTTTGTCTAAAAGTTGTAATGAAGCAGTTAGAGGTGATATGGGTTTAGAATCATTGAGGGGTAGAAGGGGATAGAGCTAAATTAAAGTGGTGGTATAAATTAGTATCAATGCCTGAGGATAGATACACAAAACAATTATTCAGTCGGGAATTGGGAAACTAAGCCTCGTAGAGGTAGATAAAGGAAAGCATGGGGTAGAGTGGTTGATGAATTCTGCATGTCTTTATGTTTGGATAAGCATGAATGGGTGGAGGATATTAAGAGGGGAGAAAGTTCATTAGTTTCATTTTGGCTTGTATAGAGGAGAGTATTAGTGAAAGGAGGGTAAGCAGTTTGAGGAAGGATTGAATAATAAAGTAAAATAATTAGGTGTGTACAAAGGTTTGGGAAGGGAAGAGTCTAAGAATTTAAGAGGTATTTGCATGGAATTGGTGATGCAGGAACTAAGGCAAATAAAATGAAACTGTTCTGAGTAAATTGATTGCATATAATCTGTATATTTTTCAATTGTAACACCTTGTATATTTTGATAAAAAAATCGAATCAATTTTTTGGCTGCAGCCCACCCTGGCTTTTGTCCTAGTCCTGCTGGGAAATTTCACCAGTGACTAAGGGGAGACCAGGGCTAGGTAGGTCACAGTCTGGGGTTACTTTGTGAGGCTTTCCATCAACAATGAGTTCACCATCCGAGAATCTAATGAAGGCCTTCTTTCTTTCACATCTGGCTTTTTTCATCTCACTAACTTGTATATCTTCCTTTTCTTTCTCTCTTTTGACATGTCCTCTGCAAGAAATAGTCCAGAGCCGTAGCTTTCCTTTCTTCAGAAGCGTTAGTTTTTCATCAAAATTTCTCATTTTTTCCAGGAGTAATCTTTTTGACCAACTTTGAATTTACCAAGCCTCATTGTATTCACAGATGACAGATCAATATTCAATTTATCATTAAAAATTTGCATCACTGTTTCAACAGCAGACCCAGAGCGTCTTTCTTCAACATTTCCCAAAAGAACATTACATTTTCTTTTCTCTCTTCCTTTCTCCTTTTCAATTTTCTTCTGCGCATAGTTAATGATTGAACTTGTGATTGGAGTAACTGCAATTTTTGCTGGTGTTCATCAGCATTTAAATCTACTTTCTCTCATACAGGAAAAGTACTGCTTTCAGGTACTTTGTTCTGATTGCTTTGACCAGTAATATCATTAGCAGAATATTTTTCTTCAAAATCTGAAAGTCGTCTAGTAAGGGTTACTATTGTGCACTTTAATGCTTGAACCTCTTTTTGGATGTTTTCCTTGAGATTTGAAATTACCTGCTTAACAATTCCCTTGACAGTGGCTGCCAATTGTGACTCTAGCTCTTCTGAAATATTGAGATGTTCAGGAGAATCTCTCCTATTCGCAAACCCAATGGTTGATACTGTTGTATTTAAATTATCACCACCTGTATCATCAATTGTTAATGCTGCCAAACTTGTGTCAAGTGTACGAATTTCATCTGACGCAAGTTTACGACTTTCATCTATATCAGGAGGCACCTTGTCTGTGTTTTCTACATTCACACCTTGTAATGCTGTTGAAGGTGGTGAAAACTCACTGTTGCCAACTACAGCCTTTTGAGAGCTAGGATCACAATCCTGCTCACTAAGTCATTTACCAATAGGTTTTCCTTCATACTTTATGTTTTCCCTCCATTTTCTTCCATGTAGTCCTGCTAGGCTCTCAAATTCTAATAGATTTATCCACCGAGCATTATATTTGATACAATTTGCTACAGATTTCCCAGCCTTTTTGCATTTTTGGGGATAAAATTCCGCTTCTTTGTTTCCACATTTAACCCGTAAGAAGGTTCCTCCTCCCTTATCCATTGTATCAAGCCCGTGCTATAGTCAAAGCTATAGCGCTCCCACTGTAAGCGTGCCTATTACGCGCATGCGCGTACACAAGGCGGAGTTTACGTTTTGCGCATGCGCACCGCCGAGGATTCTGCCAGTATTTGAGGTCCACGTGACCGCATTTTGTGTCACGTCAGTGAAAGGACCGGGTAGAGAGCTGATACCTGCCTCAAGTCTCAATTTGTGCATCTGCTGCTCATGTACGTAGAAACTAGAGTCTGGAAAGCAAGTTGGTAAGCTTTTTTGTGCTCTAGCTTCCCATGCCTGAAAAGATGCAAGATTGGGACACAGACATGCTATATACGTTAGTGTACCAACAGTTGGTCCGTATCATGGCATATATCTTATTTTTCTGCCGAGGGGTCCGACACGGGCAGAAATCTCGTAACGCCTTCACCTGAAATCAAGGACGGAAATCAGCTTTTACGAGTTTGTTAACGTCCGGTTATGTCCGTATACTAACGCAATGGTTTGGTAACTTCCGCATATTTCCGTATACTAGGCCCGTGTTACTGGAAATCACGGAGAAATCAAGTTAAAGTCACAACTGATTTTGAAATTTCATATGCTCTGGAGCTCTGTGTGGGACCCCTTATTTTCTGCAATCCCCATACATGTATTACTTGTGGCACATGCTATGCAAATTGATAATTAGATGACATCATTTCCTTTCATTAACTACAGTCTACAACACTCCACATTCTCCCAGGCCCACTAAAGATGGCAGGCCAATTTCTTGATGCCCATCCTGGCCTGAGGCCATATGCCTTGTCCAACCTTCAGCTAACAGGTACTGTAATAGGAGGCGGGGCTTACGGCAGCGTCGAGGAGGTGACTGTACCGCTCTGTGGAGCTGCCAAGAGAGTCCATGATGTTTTAGTGAACAGTTCCAAAATCTCAACTCGATTCGCAGAAGAACTTCAACTGATGAGCACCCTCCACCATCCCAATATCGTCCAGTTTCTGGGAGTTTACTTCTTCCCCGGCTCGCGGCTGCCCGCTCTCGTCATGGAGCGGCTTCTCACTAGCCTTCACGATTTACTGGACCCTGAAACAGACGACACCCAGCCTCCTCCCACCCAGCCTACACCGCTATCTTTCTTCAAACTAGGCCTAAAGTGTTCTGTACTGCACAACGTGGCCAGCGGCCTGGCCTACCTCCACGGGCAAACACCGACCATCATCCACCGCGATTTGTCTGCCAAAAACGTGTTGTTAACGTCCCAGCTGGTAGCCAAGCTAGCTGACCTGGGCGTGGCTCGTATCGTCCCTGACATGAGAGTTGCAGCCACCATGACCAAGGCACCTGGTGCCTCTACTTATATGCCTCCAGAGGCCATTGCACCTTCTGTCTCTAATGCTGGAAAGTCCAAATATGATGCCAGTATTGATGTGTTCTCACTTGGAGTGGTCACCATTTTCACAGTGGGGGGAACCTTTCCCTGTGATCCTCTTGCTCCTACTTACACGAATATGGAGACTGGGGTGCTAGTAGCTCGCAGTGAACTGCAGCGACGAAGTGAGTACATGAGAAATGTCAACACCCAGCTCCGTGCCTGTGGCCAGCTCCGTGGGGACCACCCTCTCATTCAACTGATCCAGCAATGTCTACATAATGTTCCTGCCAAGAGGCCAAATATTGGTGAAGTACTGGATCTGTTGGAAGAGGCCAGAGCTGGTATTAGAGATGAGGACAGTGAGAGGAACAGAGTGGAACTGGTACGAGCTCTTCAAAATCAGCCCAGGAGACAGGTGAGGAATACACCACACATTACTGCCGATACCTCCCTCCAGGCCTCCACCCTGCACCATTACTGTCATCACTTTCTCATATTTTGTTTAGAATCTGGTACAACTGATGGATGACCTAGTGACAGAGAATGCTGAGTTAAAGCAACAGCTGGTTAGAACAGAGGAGACCGTCAGGAGAGAACAGCAGCAGATGAGACAACTGGTACATATATATGAAAAAGGGCTGCTATAGAAAGATCTGTTAAGGCTTCTCTCGTTTTCCCTGTACAGGAAGTTGCTGAACTACAGCAACAGCTGCAATCCTGTACACAAGGGCTGCAGTCTAGTGAGAAGGAGAAGGAGATGTTCAGACAACAGCTCATGAGAAAGGAAGCTGAGCTGACTAGGGCAGAGGAGACCATCAGGAGGGAGCAGCAGCAGCAGATTCAGGAGATGCGACAACAGGTGAGTAACTGTGTAGTTGTTACATGTAGTGTGTGTTGTGACTAGAAGTCCTACTGACTGCAGGAGACAGAGAAAGATGAGTTAGTGCAGGCCAAGGACAGGGAGCTAGCTCAGGCACAGCAGCAACTGAGACAGCAGGTCAGTCTAGTGACTATAGTTGCATGTAGTGTGTGTTTTGACTAGAGGTCCTCCTGACTGCAGGAAACTGAGAAAGATGAGTTAGTGCAGGCCAAGGACAGGGAGCTAGCTCAGGCACAGCAGCAACTGAGACAGCAGGTAGTCTTTATCACTTAGAGACAACTGACCATTGGTATATTGACTATATCACTGTGTGTAGGAGCAGTCCAGCAGGAGGGAAATTGGAGATCTGCGGAGGCAGCTGCAATCCAGTGAGGCTCTAGTGGCTGACTTCCAGAAGACTCTCCAGCAGAGAGACTCTGATTCGGAGACACTGAGGCCAAAGGTCGTCATTTGTAGTCTTGAACCATGTAGTAACTGGTTTCCCAGTGTATGAATAATGCTATCTGTACTTAGTCTAGTGATATGACTGGTACTACCTCTTCCATTTCCAGACACAGAGTCCAGTACTGCCACCTCCCCACACCAGTGAACTCCATACTAGCTCTACCTCTCAAGCAGCACAACAGGTACAATTTATATTGAAAATGAAATGCACTTGTAAAGTGCGTAACCCTTGTGCAGTTATGACTACCAAGTAAATGTATTAGAGCTCCTGACTCGCTGCATACTTGTAGCTAATGCAAAACTATCTAACAGCATGTCGTGATTGTTGCGATCTCCAATTAATGCACACCTTCAGGCATAAACCGCTGCCTAAAAGCTGATCACACTTCTGACAATACAGCTCAAGACTTACTACCAATATTGTTTAACAATATATCCATGTTTGGCAATCACAACAATCATGGTTAACAAAAATTGGCAATTTACCGCTTTTCTTCAAAAAAGCAGTGTTAGTCTCTTCTTTCCGCTTCAGACGTTAACTGTGGCAAGCACTAATGATGCTTCTTCATATCTCCACGTTTGGTACACATAGGAGTCATGGTTTACGAGAAAACATGTTTACAGGCAGACAGACACACACACACACACACACACACACACACACACACACACACACACACACACACACACACACACACACACACACACACACAGAGACAGACTGACTGACTAACTACAATAACCCTCTCGTGCATGCGCGAGGGTTAATGATATTGTGTGTACTTTTTGTCTCCATTGTGTGCAGTCCAGTCTACAAGCTGCTGCACCTGTAGCTGTGTCCCATTCCATACCTCCCTCCAAGGTAACTTCCAATTAGCCACATCCTATTCAATCTATAGTCTGTGTGTGGACATGCATGCATGGCAGTCACATGAGTAATGTTAATTGGGTCAGTCTACTATGAAGAAATGTTCATTTACAGTGGAACCTCCCATAACGGACCCTCCCACGAGCGGACCACCTCTCTATAACGGACACTGGCTATGGCACGGATTGAAACTACAATACAACTAGTGTTAAGCCAACCTCCCACGAGCGGATGCCTCTTGATTCCGGACAGCGGACAAGCCACATACTTCCAACTGATCAACACGGTACAAAAGTGCCTCTTATAACAGACAAACAGGAAACCACACCCATCCTTCATGCGTGAATTTAATTGGCGAGCGTAGCGAGCCCTCTGAACGGGCGATTTTCATGTAACCCCGCACTGTACATATCGTAATGCCGTATATACGTGCTTCTAATTTGGCGTGCGCACTCTCCCGCTCTCCAACAATGCTTAGCATTTCACTAGTACAATAATCATTGTTCTGCGATACACTAGGCCAATCCTTTGGCTTTCAGTGAAGCTACTAGCTCTTTCAACTTTCTATGTGAGGTTTAAGTGTGTAAATTGTACTCAATTGTAGTCAGACTTTTAACACAGTTGTACTCAGACCTATCAATTTAACTGAGTTAACACTTGTGACATGTGCATGCTTGTGGCTAAACTGTTCTTTATTCATATGTTATTACCAATGCATGTGCACTTGTCAGGGGCGCGGGAAGATCTAGAGCATTGGTCCCGCGAAAAGGACAATTGCTAGGGTAATTAATTATTCATAGTTTTCTGCGCATGCATTCAGTTATTTGCGCAAGTAAGGAATACTTTGCTCTTCAGCTGCACTCAGCCATTATACATTAAAAGTACAACACCAGCTTCACACACGTGGGTAGCTTGGCATGTTTAGGTCTGAACTCCAGAATAAAACTAATGCCACGAGAGTACATGCGCGTTGGTTAATGTTATGAATATATAATGAGCAGCGTCAACATTGGTCCCGCAGTCGCGGGACCTGCGGTACCGGCTCCGGCGCCCCTGCTTGTGTAGTGTTGTTATAGAAACTGACATGTTTTTGTAGTTCATCTTTGGTGATCTTGTCTAGAAGTTGTACTACATGGTGTAGATATGTACTTACGGGCTTTTAGAACATGTTATCTAGGTATATTACGTATATAAATGACCTATTGCCTCCCACCAGAGGACAACCTCCGAAAAGAGGACAAAACCTCTGCTCCCAAAGTGTCCTTTATTCAGAGGTTCCACTGTAGTTATACAAAAATTAAATCCCCCTCTACTAGTGTACATGTGGTTAATACACCCTTACATGTCATGGGATCTCCCCTCAGCTCACTGTGAAGTGCGTTAAAAAGAAGGCAACACCATGTAAAATGTTCAGAGGTTCTGCGACAACTGGTGATCAATTTGCATATTTCACACCAGATGACTCTAGCTCACTTTTCAGATATACGTGGAGTACAGAGAAATGGGAGAAATTTAGTTCTCCATATTGTGACCCAGGACTAGTCATCATTGATGGTGAACTGACAGTTGTGGGGGGAGGGGTTGGACTTCGTCTTACTAAAAATTTGTTTACATTACAACATGGCAAATGGTTTGAGCACTACCCCCCAATGAATACTGCCCGTGACTCTCCTGCCGTAGTTTGCACATCAGATAGCAATTATATGACAGTGATTGGGGGAGGTGTTAATACACATTGGACTGCTACAGTTGAACTATTTCATGTGAGGAGTAGAAGATGGTATGAACTAAACAACTTGCCACAGACTCTCTCACGACCGTCAGCCACAATATGTGGCAATGAAGTATATGTGATAGGAGTGGGTATTGGCTATTCATGCTCCCTTCAAGCTCTCCCATTCAGTGACCAGCCAATCATATCATCGAATATCCTTACGTGGACACCGCTACCTGAGCTACCAGTGGGTTGCTCAACAGCTGCTACTCTCTGTGGACAGCTAGTAATAGTGGGTGGGAGGCAACCCAGCGGGTCACTAGTTAACTCCATTCACCAGCTAATAGATGGACAGTGGGTGGAGATTGGCTCTATGTCTAGTGCTAGGGGGTTTTGTTTAGTAGTTAGTGCATCACCAAACAAGTTAATGATAGTTGGTGGAGATATTAATGCAACTGGAAACCTTAGCAGTTTTGAAGAATGTGTTGTGTAGTAGTACGTATATATATATATATATATATGAAAAATTTGCGATTAAGGGTTTACAGGAAAATGACCTTGCAAAAACGGTGTTCAGCGGAATTCCGTATTCCAAAAGATACGGGCGTAAAACGGACATCAAATAAACGGGTACTGCATGCGCGTTCGTTTCGTCCGTATTGTTATCTCACCCTACCCGCTTTGTAAAAATGGAAGATCAAGAGTAGCGTTGCAGCTGCATGCAAACGAAAGCGAAGATATATACTCTATATAGCTAGTGGCCACTGTAATCGAATGGTCACTTCTTCAACGTTTTATCGACATTGGGAGCAATGTTGTAACGCAGAGGTGGCGTAAGTGTGACGAGATCACACAGCGGCAGTGGCCTCCAGAGGCCATTGCACCTTCTACGTCTAATGCGGAAAAGTCCAAATATGATGCCAGTATTGATGTGTTCTCACTCGCCGTTTTCACAGTTGGTGAAATCTTCCCCTGATCGTCTTGCACCAAACTACACAAATATGGAGACTTGGGGTGCTAATAGCTCGTACTGAACTGCAATGACGAAGTGAGTACATGAAAAATGTCAATACCCAGCTCCGTGCCTGTGGCCAGCTCTGAACCCTCTCGTTCAACTAATCCAGCAATGTCTACATAATGTTCCTGCCAAGAGGCCAAATATTAGTGAGGTACTGGGTCTGTTGGAAGAGGCCAGAGCTGGTATTAGAGATGAGGACAGTGAGAGGAACAGAGTGGAACTGGTACGAGCTCTTCAGAACCAGCCTAGCAACCAGGTGAGGGACTGGGTGTACAATATACAGCAGTGGCATAGGAAGATGTTTTGTATAATTATGAACCATGCACTTTGGCAATAATTATTATGGCCTCCTGCTCATCCTGGGCCTATTGTGTAGTGAATTCATTCATTACACTGATTGAATATGCTCATTATACATGCATTTTGGGGCACCAGGGGTGTGGTGACCGAGTGTGTTGTGAACAATAATATAATGCAGATAAATG